>OZ010720.1:21288204-21308329 GCA_963932345.1 Ophion ventricosus
TAACAAACCAAACACAAACCCAAACAAACGTCAACAAACCCCAACAAACTCAAACCCACCAACCATTGAAACTTACGACTTGTAACCATCACTCTACATGTAATGCAGTATTTTTCAACAAATCACATGCATTTAGCACATCGCAGCTCTCCCCACTCTGCTGCAAACATAGCGGCAACGGAGTGGTGGTAGCGTTAGTTTCGTGTGTCATCTCGCTAAATCAGACCCCCCTACATACATCTTTAAAAGCATTTTCAATACTAAAGCCCTTTTATTCGGCAAAATAATACCGTTCTTCACAAATAACAAGAAGAAAATTGTTCCGATTGATTCTCAAGCGAACTATATTCACTGTATTTGCCTATGATATTTAGTATTATTATTATTATTATTATTAAAAATAAATGTTCTCGCGATACGTTTATGAGTTAGATCAACAGATATCGGTGTTGATGTATGACGTTTTATAAATCTACAGAGTTAGGTTTCAAGGTCACCAATTGGTCTCGCCAAGCCGCAACAGAGAGACCAAGCGGCTCGACGTTTAAATCCACGACCTTTAACGATCCATTGCGCGGATTAGCCGAACGTCTCAGAGACGTATTTGTATCGGGTGAGAGCTTATACCGCGTCCGTGAATACTTCGTCCCAAACCTACCCCAAAATGGAACGTCTCGCCCTAAATAACAGAAGGGATCTTTCCCATTTGTTTTTCTTTGAATTGCGTATTCGGGAATTGCCGGAGCGCGATTGCAAAACTTTGGCGACGATTGTCACACACTCGGGAGAAAAGCCCTTTTTCCAAGTAATTTCAAATAAGAGCCCGATTATTCATGATTCAGTCTCGATTCGGAATTTCGCCTCAATTTGAATTTTAACGCAATTTTTTTGGGCAACTTTCAAAAACGAACACTTTATAGAGTTTTTTGCAAAAACTTTTTTTTAGACATTTATACTAATTTTATTTTTTTTTTCAATTTATTTGTTCTTCTTTGGGAATTGAGAAAATGTTTAATTTACTTTTATTACCAAAAAAATGAATGTATTTTCTCAGGTATTATCAACGATAATGTAATTTGCGAAAAAAAAAATTACCGAACCGAAAATACCTTTGGAAAATGATTTATTCATTCGTCGATGCAATATCATGCGCGCGTGTAAGTTTTGCCACAAACGAATGCACAGAAAACGTGTAATACAAATAAATGCAGCGTCGAATCTTTTTCAAATCTTCGCTCCGGATCTTCGCGCAGAAGAAAGTTTCCGCTTTGCGTTACGGTCCAATTCAATAATTCGCTTAACAGCAAGAGTAAAACGTGATCGCAAGCGCCGTGTGGCCACACAAGATTCATCGGGTGAATCCTGCAGTGGGAGAGACGAAGTAAGAAAGTGTAATAGATATGAATAAACGGTGAGAGAGGTATGAGAACAAAATAATTAGGTGAAACAGATCACACCCAGATGCATCTTGCATACAAATTTTACTTTTTATAATATATGATACAAATTATATGTATGAGGTATTCCACGCCATTGCACCTAGCACGTGACCACGACAATTTTTCATTTTCCTGATTTTTTTTTTTGTAAAATTGTACCTCATGAAAGGAATATTCACACCAATTTTTAAATTTTTGTCTCTTCTCTTTTAGGAGTTATAATTTTCCAAAAAATGCCGAATTCGCAAGTTTTGGAAAGGTTTGAACGCTGATAACTCTTGAACTAATTGAGATATCGACAAATATCAATATATATATTTTTTTTCATTTTGCAGCGTACTTTCGTGAAAAAATATGAAAAAAATGATCATTTATACTGGACCACGTATTTTTTGCTTCGAAAGTGGAAACTAATTTTTTTTAAGACGATTGCCATTTTTTTTCAAAAAATTGTCCGAAATAGAGTGACCTACTTGTTGATTTCTAAGCTAGTCTGATCGTGGACCCATTTTTCCTTTTATTTTTTTTTCGAATTAATCATATTTTTTTAAGAAGATTTTTATCATTTTAATCTCGAAATAATTTTCTATTTTAATAATTCGAGGAAAAATAGAAGGAAAAATGGGCCCACGATGAGACTAGTCTTAAAAGTCATAGAATGAGTCACTCTATTTTAAAGAATTTTTGGAAAAAACTAAAAAATAGCAATCATCTTTAAAAAAAAAACAGTTTCCACTTTCGAAGCAGAAAATACGTGGTCCAGTATAATTGATAATTTTTTTCATATTCTTTCATGGAAGTATGCTTCAAAATGATATATATATACACACTACCGGCGGAAAGTTCCGGAACAATTTTTTATGCCATTTCGCTGATAGTTGAAATAAATGAATTTAATAAACGGCATTTTGAAGGGAAGAAATTCACCTCCATTCCGTTTTTTTTTATTTTTTAATATTTCTTTTACGACTACTACCCTTTTTGAAAACGATAATTTTTTGCCTTCTTTGTTCCTCTTCTGGTGGCCACCGTTTACAGACAAACATTTTTTAATGCATTTCTTTGACCGGAATCATAAAGGGGGCTGAAGCTTCAATTTTGTTTTTTTTTAAACTTTGTACGATTTTTTTTCTAAAGATATTTTTATTTTCTTGAAAAAAAAAGAGACAATTTGAAAAATAATGTGTAACGCGAAAACGACAAGGATTCAAGGAAAACCTCAAGATAGTAAAAAGTTGAATCGGTTTCCGATGAGTTCGCGAGAATTTTTTTCATTTTTTTTTTTTTTTTTTCACCCATTTCCGGTAAAGCATCAGATGATTTAATTACTGTAACTCGAGAAAAAATCTGGAAAAAAAATCTGAAATAATTCTATTGCGTTGAAAATAGAAAAATAATTTTTTTTTCTCTCTTGAAATTTTACCACAAACCCCTTAGTTCTCGAAGGGGAAAGCTTAAGCTTCCCCTTTTATGATTCCGGTCAAAGAGTGGCATCAAAAAAATTTTGTCTGTGAACGGGTTCCACCAGACAAGGAGCGAAAAAAAGACGAAAAATGTTCGTTTTCGAAAAAGGGTACTAGTCCTAAAAAAAAACAGGAAAAAATTATAAAAAATGAAACGAAGGTGAATTCCTCCCCTTCAAAATGCCGTTTATTAAATTCATTTATGTCAACTATCGGCGAAATGACACGATAAATCGTCCCGAAACTTTTTTCTATTTTTGTCCGGGCGTTTAAACATTTCCAAAACTTCCGAAATCGACATTTTTGGACATTTATAACTCCTAAAAGAAAAATGATAAAAATCTAAAAATTGGTGGAGATATTCCTTTCATAGGGTACAATTTCACAGAAAAAAAAAAAATCAGGAAAATAAAAAAGCGTCAGGGTCACGGGCTAGGTGAAATGGCGTGGAATGCCTCATATATATATATATATATATATATATATATATTACAAAAAGTAAAATTTAATTGGTAATTAATAAATTATAAAATGTAATAAGCAATTAAAAAGTAGTGAAAATAAAAGTTCTATCAAATATTACAGAAAGTAAAAACAAATATATATACACATACATGAATTATAGTCTGTTAAGTTAATAAGCAATCAAATAGCAAACAATTGAATCGTTTAATGCTTACGTACTGAAAGCCAAGGCAACAATCTCATCCTGATTCGCTTATTTAAAAACTTTAAAGTTTTTTTTTCCATATTATGACAAATTTTTTTTTTTGTATTATTTAGAAATTTTCGTAAGTCAAAGATTTTTCTCTTCTAGTAGTATCAGAAACCGCATTAAGCAGTTTGCGTACGAATAAAAGGGAAAACATAAAGTCTTTCATCTACTACGAGTCCGCCGAGGCAATCGACAGAGTCGTTGCGTTTGCAGTCTATGCGTCGCGAATATACGTATATGCTCATACTCATGTATATTTATACATACGTTATGTTGCACGCTTCTATGCTTATACATGCATATTTTCTCTCGGCGAACTAACTGGTGCGTATAACTGGAAATTCGATGTCCCGCTAACGTGTGCGTGTATTTCTCGTTCATATACAGGGTGTCCCAGGACGGAATGTCATCCCTGAAATGGGGGGTTGGGGGTGAAATTCTGAGTCGATTGATATAAGCATGTATGGTTCCCAGATCAACCCCTGAATTATTATTAATTTTTAAAGACGGGCCAATCAGCGATACGCGCGTGTAGTGGTGCCTGGCGGAGCACGGTAGGAGCAACGCTCCGCCAGGCACCACTACACGTGCGTATCGCTGACCGACGTAAGCCCGCTCGTCGGGCGCGCCTGATTGGCCCGTCTTTAAAAATTAATAATAATTCAGGGGTTGATCTGGGAACCATAAATGCTTATATCAATCGACTCAGAATTTCACCCCCAACCCCCCATTTCAGGGATGACATTCCGTCCTGGGACACCCTGTATATATATATATATATACAGGGTGGACCATTTAACGCGATCACCCCAAATATCTCCGTTGCCTTTAGAGTGAGGAAAAAAATGGCAGGAGGTAATTGGATTGATTTCGAAGGGCTGATACAATGGTGCAAAATTCATTTTTGTCAAGGTCATCGTTTTTGCGTTTTCAAGGTCATCAATGGTTTTTCAAATGGGAACATCTTTTTTTTTTATCAAGACGTTGTAGCTGACATTCAGACGAATCCAACGACCTATGATAACATGACCTTGAAATGATATTTCACCAAAAATACACGTGTAAAAACGGGAAATCGTGATCGTATTGACAATAAGAATATCCGAATAATGTAATTGAATTTTTTGTGCAGAAAATTTATTGTAACAAATGTTCAAAGTGATGGCCATTAACCTTGACACATTTTCGAAGACGTCGGATGAATGATTCTCTTGAACTTCGAATAGTTTCCATGCCCGTCCATGCATCAACATCGTCGGCAAAGCCGAATATCCATGATTCCAAGCTTCTACTCTGCATTTGGTCGGATCAGCTGGGTGTAGTTTATTATGAGCTGCTCAAACCGTACGAAACCGTCACGGGAGATAGCTGTCGACTACAATTGATGCTCGTTTGAGCCGAGCATTGAAGGAAAATTGGTCGCTATATGAGCAAAGACACGAAAAAGTGATTTTGCAGCATGACAATGCTCGGCTACATGTTGCAAAACCGGTGGAAGACTACTGGGAAACGCTTAAACGTAAAGTCCTACCCCATCCACCGTATTCACCAGACATTGCCCCTTCCGATTATCACTTGTTCCGATCGATGGCACATTACCTGGCTGAGCAGCACTTCCATTCTTATAAAGATGCCAAAAAATGGGTCGACTGACGGATAGCCTCAAAAGACGTGTCGTTTTTCTGACGTAGAATTAAAATACTGCCAGAAAGATGGAAAAAAGTAGTGGCTAGCGATGGATAATACTTTCAGTGACATGTTTTTTTTTACTCATTTTTTAAATCATAAAGCATTCATTTTCAGGAAAAAAAACCGCGAGAACTTATTCAACGCTGCAATATGTGAACATTATTAGAAACATTTTCACATTTTGTCTCGAATTTCCCGCATATTTGTGATAAGTTTCAGAAGTTGGTAATAAAGAGAGTAAGAATGCTGTGTTAAAAAACTTTGAATACTTTTCCAACAGTCTTCAATATAAATATATATACATATATATATATATGTATATATATACGCACACATATACATGGAAATAAATATATACACGGAGAGAATTAAAAAGTAATTTTTGTCGTGAATTTCACGGTAAAAATTACCGTGATATATTTCAATGTGATGACAAGTGAGAAAAGCATAATAATTCGTATGCGACAAGTTTTTTTTAACTCACGTTACAGAAAATTTCAAATACGTAGCTAAAATTTTACTATACAAGAAGGGTAGCGCGCACGATAATTTTTACCGAGAGCACAATACATTTTCCTATAACACTCATTAAATTTTATAATAAATCTTAAAATAACTGTTATAAAGACGATACTTTTTTATAGACACTTTTGAAAGGCATAAAATAATAAAATGCACAGTAAAATTTCGCTGATATTATATATTTTTTAAATTTAAGTTTTGCGTATTTTGTTACACATCAAAATTGGCTAGAAAATCTGGTAAAATTTTCTATCTGAAGAAGAAATTTTATTTTATTTTCGTGAAAATCTGTGTTTTACTCAGTAATAATAAGCGAAGTTTCAGGGTTGTCATCTGGTTACCGTTACTGCACGGTAATTTTTAACATTTAATTCTCTCCGTGTATATATCGACTTTAATGTGTTGGGTTGAATTTAATTAGCCGATAAAACTTTTCGAATCGATCGGATCCCTATAGAACCGCACATATATTTGATTGGTCGAGAGTGCTGCAGGAGAGGCGAGGCCGGTTTCCCTTTACGATCAAACACTAACCAGAAGCAATTATCGCATGGTTCGGTACAAACAAATTTGGTTGCACGAGCACGTACCTTCCGACAAAGGGTCTTTAATTGGAAATAACTCGGTACACTAGTTTTTATCATACGCATACGTTTAAATGTGGACTCGCGGAAACGAAAATTTGATTTTTCGCGTATACGTCGTGCGATGAAGCGCATGCATGCGAATTTTTCATGCCGCAGTAAAAAAAAAGAAGATTGTACATTGACACAAATGACTCGAAGGTGTAAATTCATATGATTTTTTCGTGCACTCGCTTTGTTTACTTTTTGATGTTTTTTTTTTTTAATTTACGTTTTTGTATAGTTGTTTGTTGATAAAAAAAGTGTTTAGAATTTCTGTGCTTTCTTCGACAAGGTCTTCACACGTTCACATAATTTTTTTTATTTCACTCTTATTTTCTCCTCACTCTTTTTCTTGCAATCTTCATTGAAGCCTTGACGATTTACGCAAGCTGACGTTTCGAGAAAATTCTCAGTGCATAAGTGCCCTCGCTTGTCAGCAACATTTCACAGGTACGAGTTGAGAGCACGATAACACGCGACAAGTTACCTCAGACGTGTGGCAAGTTATGTCATTTCTCATCTCGCACTCGGGAGTCTTCCCCGTTTCGATAAACATTTTAATTCTCGTATTATAATCGTCCGTCTGCTACGATTATACAACTTGCATGATCGATTATTCGTTCATGCGTAATTCGATGCTAATCAAATGATTTCTCGATTTTTTCTATCTTCTTTATTTCGACACTGCAAGATTAATCTTTTTTTTTTTTTGATAGTCATACACGATGCTTCGTTCGGAAAAAATGATGATTTATTTCAACATATTGCGTATTGGCGAAGAGCGTGACTTTTGAATGACCCTCGTAATTTAATGCCTGGCTATGTCGACACAAACACGAAGTTTAGCGTAGAAATCGGAATGAAAAAAAAAACGATAAAACGCTAGGGGAGCTTCGGCGATACATGGAAATTGTCGAGATGTGGAAATTTCACTTTCATTATTTTATGGATATTTTTCACGTACACTTCTGTTCAATAACAATATTGTTCGGGGCACATTTTATTGCTGAAATAACGAAATTCATAATATTAAAGAGATCAGGAAAAAAAAATTAGAAAATTATCGCTCTTTACACTGACAGAAGAATTCTTTTGATATTAATTAGATACGTCTATATGATTTTTTTTTAAATTTGAATTAACTAGATTTTTCATAAAATCGAATTTTTTTCTGTTGCATTCCATTATTAAAATTATTTATTTGAAATATATTTATTTATTCACACTTGAGTCGATTCCACCCAGTCAGTTTTCAAAAAAAGTATTGTGACCAAACTATCCGTCCGAAGTGGTTCAAAAAATTACGAAATATGCTTTGAACTTTCCAGATGATGTAAGACAAATTTATTTATAAGAAATAAAATGGAGACATGTTAAAAAAAATTCATAAAGAGGTGAAAGTGCAAAAAAGAAACCTTTTAAAAAAGTACTTGAAACAAATAAGGTCGTAGTAGGCTGTGGGACAAGGAAAAAACCTATTTGATTTAAATAGATCCTATTTAAATTGAATATTTTTTTTGGCAGTGTATGCATTGTAAAAAAGAAACTAAAACTAGCAAATCCTATATTTTAATACTTATTATTAATATTCATTTTCGTATCGATGTTATTAAAAAATCTAATTTCCAAATGTCCTCATTTTTGTGTTATCGATTTTTGCAGAATTACAAAACGAAGGATGCAGGAAAAATCGTCGTTTACGTAACGTCGATGAGTATCGTGAGGGAAACGTTCAACGCATGTCTGACAATGCTCAAGTTTTTGAAGAATCACATGGTAGAGCACGAAGTACGAGACTTGTTCATGAGCAGAGAACTCCAGACCGAGCTCAAGGAAAGAATCGGCTGCGAGGCAGTCGATGTACCTCAATTGTTCATCGATGGACAACACATCGGGGTGAGCGCGCTAGTTATTAACTATTTTTATCTTTATACAATTCTTCGATATTTTTATTCGGCCTTTTTCGATTGTGTAAATTAACCGATCAGTCAATATGTTAGGTACTATTTGAAATCGAAAAATGGATTTTATCGATATTTATTGCCAAATGTACGGGAGAGTGGGATAATTGCGGAAGCTTGAAGAAATCCTTCAATAACAGTCAAAATATTAGCATGAATCAGTCTCTTTTTATAAATTATTAAACTTTGGTTATTACCTTACGATATCAATATTATTAATTATTTGCAATTGATCAACGAACATTAATATTTCAAAAAACCCTTACTGTCCGTAATTACCCAATGCCATTCGGGTAAATACGGACACGTTTTGGGTTAATTTTAGGATGAACTGCACCAACTCTTCTTCTTGTATCTCGTTAAAAACTGGCTTCTTACCACACTTTGAATCAGTAATATCTTCTTCACAATTCCCAACTTGATCGAACAGCGTTGCTCTCGAAATATCATATTTTTTTTTATCGGCTTGTCTAAAACTTAATTCTTTGTTTTTTTTTATCTTCCTTACAGCAATTTTTTAAGTTTCGAGGGTATATTTCTTCTCAGTGTTTCTTTTATTGGGAGTACAAATTAATTCGGTCCGTTTTTTTGTGGTAAAAAATCCATTTATTTCCAAATAAAAGGTATGAACAGATTAATCAAAGTATTGTCCATCGCTGGATACTACTTTTTCCCACCTCTCAGGCAATTTTCGAATTCCATCTCGAAAAAAAGTCTCGTCTTTTGAGGCGATCCAAGTTTTGAGCCAATTTTCGATTTTTGCGAAAGAAGTGGGCCGGTGACCTGCTAAATCCTGCTGCATCCGTCGGAACAACCAGTAATCAGAAGGAACAATGTCCGGAGAATACGACGGGTGCGGTAAAATATCCCATTTGATCGTTTCCAAATATTTTTTATGACTTTTGCGACATGAGGCCGAGCATTGTCATGCAGAAGAATAACTTTGTCATGTCTTTGCTCGTATTCCGGCCGTTTTTCTCGTAATGCACGGCTCAAACGAATCAATTGTAGTCTATACCTATCGCCCGTAATGGAATCGCCAGGTTGTTCATCGAGCAATGCCACCAATTCATTGTCTTCGAATTTTTTTGGCTGTCCAGAGCGAGGCTTGTCTTCAACGTTGAAATCACCGTTCTTACAGCGTCGAAACCATTCCCTACATGATTTATCAGTTGGAGCATCATCACCATAAACTTCAACAAGCATTCGATGCGCTTCAGCTGCACTTTTCTTCCAATTAAAGCAGAAAAGTAAAACTTCCCGCAAATGCTGCTTAGTTAACACAAAATTTGACATAATCAGCACAGTAAAAAAACAAGGTTTTTAATGGAACTCAAAGCGATATAAACTGAATGTTATTGACAGATTTTTAACCTCTCTGAAACCACCGAAATCAGCTGTCACTATGAAACATTCATAATCTATAGAAAAACGCCTTGGCGAGACTACTACCTTAAAGTGGCTACTACCGTCCTAAAAAAGTTCATGAACCATCTATGGTATCTGTCAGAAGAGTTAATCTATTTGTCTTTTTTCGATGACGACGTTCCAATTAAGACGAAGCGCGAAATGACTGAATCATTAGCTCGTCCAGGGAGTATCAGTCGTCAAGTGAAAGCTGATATAACAGTCCAGAGTCTTCTTAACATCAGATTGGCAAACTTCGTAACCGCTTGTAGGTTGCGATTTTTTAAAAATAGAAATAGAGCCAACTTTTCCTGCTCGGGATCCACTGGAGTAGAAAAGTGATGAAAGCTTTTTAAAGTGTTTCACTCTTTGCAAAGGATTCCGTGTAGTAAACGATACAGCAGAGCGAGTAGTTGCCCTTATAGAAGAATTCAATCGGGCTATTGCATATGATGAAGAACAGAAACAGTTTCTGCTATTAGTCGTAAGCGAACATCAGAAAAAAATGCCAAATTTCAATATCAGTACGATTGCACATGCTACAAAGAATTAAGATAAAGTTACATTGTTACAAAAAGTATAAACAAATTTGTATTCCGACAAATAGTTTGGATAAAGTATAAATCATTCAATTTCATTTATTTTCAGAATAATTTTGTTTAAACCCCAGTAGGAACCTCTAAATGTTTTTCAATTACATGGAGCCTTTACGATATATATTTTTTTTCTCTATTTGTAACAATTTGATCGGATGGCCCGAAAAAAATAAAAATACAATAAAAAATGGACCACCCTAATATACTCATATATATATGAAATTCCGTTTGAAGTAGTCGGCGATGTCGCAAGAGGTATCCTATCTCTGACATTTCGCGTCATCTCATACCCGTGAGATTCGCTTATAGAAAACGCATACGTATAGTGGTATGATTGTGTCCACGCTGGGAAACAAATGGCCATCAACGAAGTGTCAAATCTCGCGAGATAGGTCCTTCTTCGTTTGCCAGCAGTCGATATCGCCTTGGTCCCATATACTTCGTCATTCGACGCGTCTCGATTGCATAACGGCCAGTGAGGATCGATTACGAGAATTGTGTGAACGCGTATACGCGATTCGACAATCGGTGTGGGGCTTCCTATAAGCTTTGGATTACGTGCACGAGTGCCTTTTCGGTTTTTTTCTTTTTCGGAAAACAAAATATTTGCGGATACTTGGTTAAGGAGCCAGTCCACTTTGAAAATTTCAAAAAATCGATTTTTTTTTACTGTTTTCGAAAGTACATACATTCAGAAATGTTGTGTCAAAATTTTATGAAATTTCGAGCTCTCTAAGTCAAACTCGGCCCGATCGCCATCGGATTCGCCGACAGTCGCGATGACGAGCGTGTTCGCTCTGCAAACCGCCGCAGTTCTGAGTGCTCAAAAGAGACCAGAACCAAACGAAAGCAAGCAAGACTTGAAGAAATCGACGATGATGAGCATTCAGAAGGGATTTTGTACGGTGCAGGAATTGCCGATTGAGTTTAGGTAAGAGTTTTTCATAGTATAAACTTCAAACGCGTTTTTCTCGAAACAACGTTTTCAAAATCTAGCTCCATCGTATCTCTAAAACTAATAAACCGATTCTCTTGAAATTTGAACCACATATTGTAAACATGATTCGCAACAAGATGACCCTCGATGGTTTTAAAATTTTTATTTTTACTCTTTTTTTTGCGAAAAACTGCGAAAAAACGCGTTTTTTTTTTACCTTTTTCGTTTTTCATCTGCCATTTTTTTATTTTTTGATAAAACTTTATATCCGAGGGTCATTTTGTAGCTGGTGTCATACTGAATCTAATGGACTTTGATTTTTTATTTCAGACAAGCCGTTGCCGAGTTGTGATGGAGCTACCTAGCCCACCTATTTTTGAGGCGTTACGTTAAACTATAGTTTTTCTACTTAAAAATGAATAAAATTTTTTTTTAAATGTATTTGAAGACTTTATTTATCAAGCCCAACAACTCTTTTATTCATATCTTTTATAAAATCCTCAAAAAAAAATCACAAAAATAGCCTTTTTTTCGTGGCTCCAAAGTGGACTTGCCCCTTAATGCTTGATTTGTTTTTTCCTTAAGTTAGGATTTATATATATTTATACTAGCTTTCGCCCGCGTGGAATTTGGCTGATAAAAACTTCATTGCCAGTTGCACCCTCAATTAGGGATTGTTTTAAAAAATCCTAAAATATGCGTTTTATTAATTTTTTTGTTTTAAGATTATTTATACAAAGTTTCAACTTGATACATGCAAGAAATACAATTTTCCGTAGAAACTTTTACATTCCATTTTAACTCCTTAAGGAGGTTGGTGCGTTACCCGTAATAGAAAATTTAAAAAAAAATATATATGTTATTGTCGAGATTATGCTGAATTTTGCACTAAGTATGGATTTTCGAGAAATCCATACTTAGTTCAACTTTACACCTTCTAAGGAACATATCGTCCAAATTTCATGTTTCTATCTTCAGAAGTTTAGGCTGTGCGTTGTCTATATGTCAGTCAGTCAGTCATGAAACTCTTTCATATGTATAAATAAGAAAATGCATAAATTTGAAATAAATAAATTATGAATTATTCATGACAAATTGCTACAACAATGTAATGACAAAAAATACTCTATGTCATAATAAATGTTAAATAATTTGAAAAAATCAAATGTGCAACAAGAATTATACGTTCGGGCAAAATGTTTTTTTTTCTCGAAATCCTGCCACCTGCAATTCATTTAAGGCGGGCAACCACCTTAGGAGCCCGAATATTAGATGATTTTTTGGATTTTTTTTTATTGTGAAAAAACAAACGGAAATTTCCGCAACTCTGACAATAATTTATTCATATTTTCATACATCTCTGGTAATTTTTTCAAGTTATTTCATGCACTAATTAAGGTGTAATCCACTGTGTCCCTTGGCGTGTCCTTATCGTCGTTGTCGATTTGCGGGAATTGTGCAACTCGCAATTCGCATCTGAAATAGTCCAACAAATTTTTATACATTCTTGAGATTTTTTTTAACAACATGAACCTAAATTTTGAAAAAAAAATCGACAATTGAATGTTGGAACGTGTTTAAAAAAAAATGATCGATTTTTAGCATTTTTTCCCCCGGCATTTTGCAATAATAAATATATTTCAAACAATCTAATCTTTCTATTAGGTGTATGTTTTAATAAATTATATTATATAAACGTGTTCCAAATTTGAAGTTGATCCATCAATTAGTTTTTCAGTTATGATTCCCGCAAATTGAAAGAATGTCGTTTCGAAAAAAACACGTTTGAAGTTTCACAAACGAAAAACTCAAAGTCAAATCTGTTTAATCAAATTATAAAGTGTCTTATCGATTAATCAGCGATTCCAGCACCATGCAGCAGTCCTTCCTCTCCCTCATGCAACTCATTTGAAGCTGGCATTTCCTCTTTACGAGCTTTTCGAGCTTCTTTTGTCTCTAATAAATTTTTTCTATTTTGCCGAGTCACGCGCATCTGATCCATTTGCTCGGCATATCCGTAGCTCTGCCTGCCAACTACGATTTGTAGTTGATTCATAACCATGAGTAGGACTGAAATTCCTCCATTGAATAAAATAGCAGCAAGAAATGCCGCTACCTCGATTATTTTGTACCCAGAATGGAGATATTTTGGAGATAGTCGCCAAACGGTCGGGTTTGGGTTTGTTTGGGTTATGAAAACCGAAACAAACCCAAACAAAGAAACTACCTAACTGAGCGCTCGTGGATACCTGAGCGCGCTTGGGAGTCGAGCGGAGAGTATCATTTATATAGATACCGTTAGAAGGAATCCGAATATCGTTTTGAAATTGTCAGAAACCCAAACAAACCCAAACAAACTCATCTTTTGCTAACGATTTATGAAATAAAAAAAATTTATATTTTGAAGCATCTAAAGTGTTCGCCCGCCTTGAAAAAAAATAATAATATAAGCGATGGTGAGGCAATTTCTACGGGGGCGAGAAAGGGCGATTGACACATTCGTTCTGATGGAACGTCATTTCGGCTACTTGTCACAAAGTTTATTCAAGCTGAAAATTCCTTTGTCAAGTTCAGGGGACGGTGGGATCATTGAGGTAAATCAGGGCTGTGAACCGAGCGAAATAAACGTCGCGTATCATTGTTTCGAAAAATTTATTCCTTGCTCAATTGTCATTCGCAGCTTATTCCACGCGTTTTGCACTCGGTGGGGGGGGGGGAGGGGGGGGGGGGGGCGTGTCGAACCGCCGTCGATACTCTGGCAAAAGAATAGGTCAACGAGGATTTAAAATTTATCCACGTCAATCTCGCGATGACGCATACACAGTTTAACGTAACTGGTCCGAACCATTTTCCAATCGAATCATTCGTTTCGTTCACTTTTCCGTACGGTATTAAAACGATTTTACTGGCTTCCACGAGGTACGAAAAAATATCTATATATTTTCGTGTGCGTTCACGATAAGCTGGAAGCACCCTAGATTATTGTTCGCAAGTACTCTTAACGCACTATCGCGCTAGGCATAAAAGTCCCACTTTGTCCCCTTGGTATACAATGTACTATTTTGAGCTTCTTTGTGCCTTTGCCGCAAGCGTAGGACCTTAAATATTGGATCTAGAAAAAAAATCACGGAAACCAAAATTGTTGAGAATTTAATACTCTACAACTTTCTTCATGTTCATTATTATCCTAAAGTTGATAATAAGCGAGATAATGCGATAATAGTACTTCGATACTTTTTTTACGTTTAACCCAAGAAGTATCGATCGTACGGTAAATATTGTGAAGACCAAAGTTGCAGAGAATTAGATTTACAATAACTTTAGTTTCTACAATTTTTTTCTAAAAGTTGTAAGTAACCGATTTATTGAGCAAAAACAATTCCCCTTTGAATTCAAAATAGCGGCTAACGCAACGGCGAAATCTGGTCACCATTTTGAATTAAGACTACCAGTGACTCTCCCTAAAGGATAGAGCGATAAAATTTCTTATGGGAGTTTTGGCAATTTTTAAATTTCAGTCTTTTTTTGTCTAACCCGACTGGGCTGTTCAGTCATTTGGTCACTTTTGCTCGCTCTAATCTTATTTTATTTATTTTTCCTTCCACCTAAGTTGACCAATTTATATGCAGACAAAGAACAATTGTTCAATTTAAAGCAATGACTAACGACAGATGGGATAAGCCACATAAAGATGTCTTCTCGATTCCTCCAATGATGAGCAGTCATTTTTAGCATTCGTTCGACTGTCCATCTGCTCTTTTCGTGACAAAGAGGCGCGGAATGTTGTTTTTTTTTCTGCCGGATATAGATACACGCGTAAGTGAAATGTCAGGTTGTGTGGTCCAAGGACATATTGGCTCGAGAGAGGTGAGGCTGTATACTTTAATACTGTTGCTTGTGATACTTAGCACACCTACTCTCTATGGCTTCACTTGCAGGACCGGAGTGTGCGAGGTAGATAGATAGGCAGGGAAAGAGTGAAGGGCGGGGGAAGGGGGAGGAGGAGAGTCACTCACAGGGATCGAAGTACAAGATTGATCAATGGAGAGAAAGAGAGAAAAAGATAGACAGAAGCAGCCACAACAGTTAATGGACTCTCAAGGCGGTAAATCTATCTACGCATTGACATTCGTACACACATGATTCTTATAAACTTATACGTTGAACGGACTGCATTCCTATCTATTCGCGTCACATGATCATTTTACAAGCCATCCATCAGTATTGAAATATAGGACGAGGTACGAGGTGTGTAAATTAAGTAATGAGACTGATTTTTTTTTTTCAATTTTCTCGAAATAACTTCCTTGGGAAGTCACGCAGCGCTGGAGGCGGTTCTTTCAATCCTCATAGCAGTGCTGGAACTTGGATACTGGAATAGACTTCAGCTGGTCGGTTACAGCCGTTTGAATATTTTCGAGTGTCCCAAAATGACGTCCCTTGAGGTGATTTTTCAATCACGGGAAGAGGAAAAAGTCACAAGGACTCAAGTTAGGCGACTAAGGAGGCTGATGAGCCGCAGGAATGTTTTTACTGGCCAAAAACACGTTTATTGAAATTGCTGTGTCATAGCAATTCTTCTCATTCCCAATTCATTGGTCAAAATCTGATGTACGGTGGTGTAAGTCAAATTCGAACTCTTCCCCGATCGTTCTGACTGTCAATCGACGATCTGAACGCACAAGATACCGGATTCTGTCGACATTTTCATCGGTTTTTGAAGATGAAGGTCTTCCGCTGCGTGGTTTATCTTCAATCGACTCTCTTCCATCTGAAAATGCCTTAAACCACCGAAAAATCTGGGCCCTTGACGAAACACTGTCTCCGTAGGCCTGCTAAAGTTTCCGTTGCACTGTGCCCAAGTCTGAACCAAAACCTGATAGCACACCGTTGCTCAAAATTGATGTCACTCATTTTTAGAACCCACTAGAAAAAACTGTTTCACGAAAAAAATCGCTACTGACAACCAAATTACTCTAGCGAGTTCAAACTCGTACTGAAAGCGTAATGTTCAGCTGCCGTCCCTCCAAATCCCGCGTCCCAAGTGTTGCCAGTTCGAACGCTACGTTTCCGGTCTCATTACTTAAGGGGTTACGTGGGTTTCGAATCCAAATAAAAAAGCATATTTTCTCTATTTTTTTGTAAATATAATATTTAAATTATTCTATTCAAAATGTTAAGCACATAAAAGAGCAACATTTCAACAATATTTTTAAAAAATTTCATCAAAAAATTTGGGAAATTCAGCTCGTGGGTCCTGGGTTCCGGAGACCCCTAAAAAAAAGTGTCCTCGTGGTGGTCAGGATAACTCATGATAGCTTTATCTGAAACTAAAAAACCAAATTTTTTTCTGTTAGTAGATAAGTATTGCTCGTAATTGAACGAAGGATTTTTTTTTAATTGAAATATGAATATTTTGCAGAGTTGTATGCAAAATCGTTCAATTTTTTGTACAATTTACACGACGTATAGCCTTGTAAATTTAGTTCTAATCGAAAAAAAATCTTCGTTCAATCACTAGTCAATACTATTTTGAAGA
Source organism: Ophion ventricosus (assembly GCA_963932345.1). Taxonomy (NCBI): domain Eukaryota; kingdom Metazoa; phylum Arthropoda; class Insecta; order Hymenoptera; family Ichneumonidae; genus Ophion; species Ophion ventricosus. Next base: position 21,305,099 of record OZ010720.1, read on the forward strand.
AGTGTGCAAAATTTCAATAAAATCGGTGCATTAGTTTTCGAGAAATCGTGTCCACCGACTTCAAAAATAGTGTTTTGAGAAAAATGCGTATACCTGCATCGCTCCCGGCCGGTCTTTCCCAACGAGGGGAATTTCCAATGGCTGTCTCTCCTAGACTTTTACTCCAATTGACTTAAAACTTTGGGAGAATATTCTAGACATATTGTACTATTAAATAATAAAATTTAAAAAATGGATTTTTCGAAATTTTTAAACCCACGTAACCCCTTAACTTACATATCTCGTATATCACGTCATAATTCAGGTAGTTCGTTAGATCTTCTGCACTGCCGAAAAAAAAATATTTAATTTAAATAGGATCTATTCATATCAAATAAAATAAATACTACGACCCTATTTGTTTCAAATTGATTTTTTTTAAATTTGCCCAACCTATTCTCATTAAACATTAAATATATTCAAATTAAATAAATAAAGAAAAAATACGATATATCGCACGCATACGAGAAAGGAACATGGGTTTATGACATAAAAGTGCGGTGAAAAAAAGTTAAATTATTTTTCTTTTTTTGTCACTATCAAGGCTGTTATTTGGAAAAAAGGAAGGTATAGTCGTGCCTTTTATTACCTGGCGCGACCATTTATATATAAAAAGACTAACTATTTTCCTCAACTGCACAATGTTACAACAGTCTTCTAATGAAAGCAAAGCCATGAGATTTTTGAGAGACTGAATCATGTACCATTTTTCCGTCTTTTTCTTTCGTCTTATACTACCAGATGAAACCAAATTACAGATTTATTAGGAATAAATAAAATATTTAGTTATTAGACGATATTAAATAGATCTTGATGGGAATAACTAATTTTAATAATGGAATGCAATAAAACAAATTTGACTTTACGAAAAATCGAGTTAATTCAAATAAAAAAAAAACATCAAATAGCCCCCCATCCTGTTAATATCAAAAGAATTTTTCTGCCAGTGGGGTAACTTTGATCACGATCGTTTAATTCCACTTCCAATATCTTCAGAATTTCATGAGATAGCCTAACGATGTTGAAAAAAAAAAAGAGACGCGACCGCGTCAGTTTGCAGAATCAAGACACAATCAAATATTATAGTCGTATTTATTTTAATTTTTTCGAATAATCTCAGTTTGTCGTTTTTTTTTTTCGAATCTGTCGAGCGAACTGTGATGTGGGTGACAGTACCAAGGCACTTTTGTCGCGAGTCGACATTCCATTTTAACTCTCTCTCTCTTCTCAACGAAGGGCTCCAATAGAATATTTATGATCGACCTAAAGGTTCAGCTGAGAAATTCACGTCTCGGAAAATTCGAAAGAGCGAATCGCCTCGCTCTTGCGCGCACTCTGCGAAGCTCAAATTTTTTATTAGCCCGCTTTTAACAATAGATGCGAGAGGGTTGAACAATGGCGTCTTTGTTACATTGACACTTGTCCTTTATTCGGCACGTCGTTTTCGCGCCGTTAATTATTCGATCAAGGGATTGCTCACGGCTGCGTTACACGTAGACGTGGCAAAAAGTTGCCTCTTGCTCTTAGCTTTGGTACACGAAAAAAAAAAAAAAAAAAAAAAAAAAATCGGAACATGCAAAGTGTTTATTCGGGGGAAACCATAAGAGGCCACCCATGGTCTACCTTTTCATGTAAAACGTTTGCACGTGTAAAAGACCGATCGTATACCTAATGCGAGCACATTTTTTTCTTCTCTAATCTTTCCTCTTTCTTTTTTCCTTTCAGAACGCCGACGCGGTTGAACGACTGAACGAGTCGGGAGAACTGCGCGATATGTTCAAACCTTACAAGGTAAGCCGTTACGAAGTACACTTATAATACGCGTATGTGTACCTATAAATATTTAAGTACACACATATGTGCATGGGTCGTTTTGTATCCGATCTGGGGATCCACTGTCCCCATTATTATTATCATTATTATCATTGTTACATCGTATCCTCAATATTATTATTATTTTTGTTGCAAAATCTATTTGCAGATAAAAACAAACGGAATTTGTGTCGTTGCTGGCAAAAGTTTCCTTAAGGTAGTAGTTTCGCTACAGTCACGTTGAAACGTTTATTTTCCGCTCAATCGATGAAAGCTTCGAAATATTGCGAAATATCCTTATAATGTAGGTTGTACATCTTATCGGAATGTAAAAACTTATAAATTAATGATGAAAACGCCTAACATAATGTTTGGAGTTCCACAAAAATAAAAAACGTTCCCTAGAACATCTAACCCTCACTTTTGTATCAGACTATACATTTCGGCTACTAATACGTAGATCGTGGCAACGTTGCAAACCCAGCGAATTTTTATCGTGATATTTGGCGCTAGCGTCGCTAGAAATTGCTTAAGGTCTCGGGCCACTCTAGGATTTTCGAAAAACGATTCTTTTTTGTTAAAAATGTACCTTAGTACCTATAAAATTATATTCCAAAAGATTGTGGGTGTGAAAAATCTCTGAGTACTCGATTTTCGTATTCTAGCGCAACCCCTCTTGATTCATGTCGTGACTTTCTACTGACTTTAAGCCTAGAATGGTAACCTTATTTTTTTTACCTATTATGGTAACCTAGGGTGATAAACCAAAGTTATTTCGTGCTATTACAACGACAAACAACAAAGTTATGACGATTTAACTCGAAATTTCCAGTAATTAAAAAAAAAACGACAAAAAAATCATATCTCAATTACCATGACAAGGTCCAAGGGTGAAAAAGCTAGCAAATGACTCAATCCCTCAAAAAATTGTGTCTGTCCATGCGCCAAACACCCTGCATATATATATATATAAAAGAAACAACAAATATTTTCAACCAGAAATCATTAAAATTATCCCAACAAATCGTTTCGTTTCCTACAAATGATTTTTTCTCCTGGATTTATTGCCGATCATATATTTCTGCAAACAAACACGAACGAACAAGACGGTTTGTCAAAAAAACTAAATGAATTAACGCACACATGCAATCGAATAAGAAACGCCCTTACGTTTGTCAGTGGGCGAATACAAACAAACAAAAAAAAAGGAAAGTTGCCGGCGTGTCGATTACGTTTTAACTGGTGCAACTTGAGATATTGACTACGTGTTTGCACAAATAGACTTGTGCATGGAGACATACCTTGGGCAGCCTATAGAATCCATATGCGCGGCAAACGCATGTCGGCACTCGCGCGGGATCTCTTTAAGCGCAAGGTTAT
>OZ010720.1:21308529-21338529 GCA_963932345.1 Ophion ventricosus
CCGCCCACCTTGCCTCCCACTTTCTCGCACGTTGCTGCCATCTCTCTTACTCCCCTCTCCCTTGCTCATTCGCCCAGGTGTAAACCGCCCGCGTGCTCTGCCAATGAGCCCATAAATTTGTATCGTGTCAAACGAGATCTACGGTGAAGGGGATGGGGAAGGGATTACCTTGCAACGAGAGGAAAGGTCGTTTCTTCCACTCTCAGCTCCCTACTTACAACGAGTTATATACATACGAAGCATACATACACGTTTGTACAGCTATCTTGCTCGCATTCTCATGTTATTAACTTTATTTACCACTCTGCTGCTTTTTAATATGTATATATATATATACAGTACTGGACAAAAAAAGTACGCAATAGTCGAAATTTCTTACCGCACTAAAATTCACATAGCGGACTCAAAATAAAGGTAATTAAATTTCCCAAGTGGCGTTTTAAAGAGGATAAGTTTACCGTCATTTTGCTTTTTTAGAAAATTCTCTACGATTTTTTTTCGCCCCGGTGCGCACTTTTGAACGTGGCCCTTTTTCGGCTATTTTTTGGCCGTCGAAAATTAACTGCAAAGTTTGTAGACATTTTCTTCCTCAATTTTTTCCATGGTAAACTCAAAAAGGATATTAAAACCTACATTTTTGTTTTTTAGAAAGTATCGTGCGATTTTTTTTCGCCCCAGTATTGCATTTATAACTAAAAAAAGGCAAGTTTCAGAAAAAAAAGGCGTCATCGAAGAACTATAGGGTTTCAGAGGAAATATCAAGAGGGTAAAAAGTTGCATGGGTTCACACTGGAGTGGCTAGAATTTTTTCAGAATTTTTCTTGGATATTTTTTTTACCATTTTTGGTTGGAACTTTGATGAGTGGAGAGGCTCCACTTGGGAATTATGGGGTCTAGGACAATTTATTGAAAAAAAATGATAAACCGTCATTTCGCTCAACTGGAACGCTCCAACCTCCTTAAAGAAAATATTAATGATAAAACTTAGAAAAATCTCACTAGCGGCAGAATGTTCGTAACCGCGATTTCTCAGAGAACATGTTAAAATATCTAAATCTCCAAAATGTGTGCGAAATTTTTCATTCCAGTTCATTATTCTTAATATTTGCTTACAACTTATTTTTATTGAGCGCCCCTGTAATTTATCGATGATTCAAAAGGGTGGTGGGCTTTGTGGGCTTTGTGGGCTTATACGCCCACAAAGAATGGCTCTCCACAAAAGAATATCTTAATGTATTTTTTCCCGTTTTTTCTGAAAGTCGTGGAACGCTCATGGAAAAATCATGATTTATTATCTCACATTCGATGATAAAAAATACTTCACATTGACAAAAAAACAATTACCAAATTAAAAGAAAAATCGAAATAACATTACATTTCTTTTTCTAGAATGGCAAAATAATCTCAATTTATAATGTAGAAAAACAAACACGTTCTTCGAAGAAATTACCAGATTGTGGCAAAAAATTTCAATCGATCGACTCAGAATAATTTTTTTATATTGATCGAAATCTGACTCGACTGAATAACTGATAGAATATTTTATGTAAAAAATAAATGCATGAAATAATAAATAAATAACTAACTGCACAAATAAATGGAAAAATGAATAAATGTAAGTTATATTAAAAGTAACGATATTTTTGTCGGACTAGCCTCAAACCTGCCAAGAGCCTAGCGAAAACAGACGTCTCGGTATTTCGTAATCGTTCGATAATTTCCGTTTCCCTCGTGTATATTACAAATTCATCTGGAACACATTTACTTTCCATGAGGCCCGAGGCCAGGTGTGTTCGATTAGAAAATCGCGAACAGCAATCAGCAGCACGTATATTATCAACTTGGTGAATTATCATGCCCGTTCTCTCGCTGCTTGGGAAAGAAACGTGACTGCGTCAATATAAATATTATTATTATTATTATTTTCATAAAAAAATACGAAGCCAAATAAATTTCAGGGAAGGTTATCGTCGAGAGGCATGAAAAATGCATGAAATTCGGGATTTTTTTTTCATATATAATAAATACTTTTGGAAATTGGTTTCAACGTATTTTATTATTCTACATTGACAGAAAAAGTCTTTTAATATTAACTAGATGCGTCTATTTGATTTACGCACGCTTCGCGTACGTAAAACTCTCATTTTCACACCTCGTAGAATAAAATTTCTTATAATACTCGACGAAAAAACGTTTTTTCGTCCTCGTGTCATAATGTACGATTTTTTTTTTGGTAGTGTGAAAAATGCTGTTTCCAGAAAAACGCATTTGAAGTTTAACTTTTAGGCCGTAAATTCTAAAATACTTTAGATATGAAAATATCCTTTTGCCCACGTATTTTAAATACTAGAAGGATACAAATGATGTAAACAAAAATCGAATGTTTCATCCTTATGAACCGTAATCTGCCCATAATGTTAGTTTATAATTATAATACTCTGTGTATACATATATTTACAAATGCTTGATGCCATTAAAATTTCAGAGTCCGAACGCGTGTACGACTTGTAAAACGTGCGGCGGCTGTCGTCTTCTGCCCTGTCCGGTTTGCAACGGGAGTAAAAAATCACCGGTTCGCAATGACTTCATGAAGGAATTTTACTGGCTCAGATGTATGAATTGCGACGAGGTGGGATTGGTGCGTTGTCAAAATTGCTGATTTCGACACGGTTGCGTTCTTCGTCCATTCAAAATTCCGCGAGCTGGAACGAGGAATAAAGAAAATTGGATGAATAGAAAAAAAAAGAGCGAGAGAGTAAGGAGCGGATAAAGAGAAGCAAAAAAAAACAGGGAGAAAAGACGAGAAACGACGGGACAATCGAACAGCCGTCTTCCTTCATTTTTGCAACACGGAATCTCCGATAATAAAAAAACGGACGAGGTGAAGCGAAAAAGGAAAAAATAGACCAACAAAACGCGCCTCTTCGTCGTAATAACTTGGGCTCTATTCTGAGTTAAGGTGCTACACAACACACGACTACAAAAATACAAGATGAAGAGTAATACAAAAACAAAAAGAAACAAAAATATTAAAAGAAATGAAAAAAAGAAGGGGAAAAAACGATCGCTCGAGTATGGGAGATTTTCGAAAAAATCTTTTAATCGACTCACGATTGACGTCGTACCGATAAATGTGAAATACGAGGACTATTAGTTTTCACAGACAGCGAGAGGCGGGTCTTGACCAATACTCAAATGGATCATTCGTCGCGCTTGCATCGATACGAGCTATTGAACGTTTGAAAAAAAATAAATAAAAATCGATGACATCGAGTAGGTTTAAGGAAAAGTGCAATTGCCAAGCTTTGCATCCATGTGTACATTTATATATGCTATCACATTTACACATACACAAAAACATCACATTTACACATACACACGCGCGCAAACGTATATATATATATATATAATACCTATATATATTGATAAATAAAGTCATCGAAGGTTTTGTAAACAATTGGATATCTTTAATGATTGTTGTGTCACGTGCTTTATTTTTCCTTCATTTTTCTTCCCGATTCCTGTTGTTATTCTTACAATTATTAGGGTTAAGCGAACACTTCTTGAGGCACACTGACAAAAAAAATTCAATTCGTATTATCTAGATGCGTCTATTTGATTTTTTTTTTATTTGAATTAATTCCATTTTTCGTGAAATCATAATCCAGCTATTGCATTCCATTAGTGAAATTATTCATTTTGAATATATTTATTTATTCAAATCAAGATCTATTCAATATCGTCTAATAACTAAATATTTTATTTATTCCTAATAAACAGATTAAACCTAATGTGATTCGGTTTAATCTGTTCAAAATACAATTCAGTTGAATCCCCTAAATGTATCTATTGTAGTTTTTTTTAAATTAAAGAGCATTTTCGTCGAGTCAAATATTTTTCAATTTGATTGAATTAATGGTCTTTCTTTATCGCAACAAATGCTTATTTATTTGATACTTACGAGAAAATATGAGATGAAGAGGCCATGAAATTTAGGCTTAAGAGTTGATCAAGCCAAAAGTTGGTCAAGCGCAATGGAAAATATTCAAGGGAGGTTTCTACTTTGTCGGGCCAAAAAGTGTTCGATTTTTTACAAATTTTTAATACAAAAAATATTAAATATAGAATGTTAAAATGTAGTATGTTTACTAACCGGTCTTCATTGAACATGATAATATTTTTTTAAAGTTTGAGCAAACATGGTACTGTGTGTGGGAGGACCCAAGTATGTCGGTGCGACGGCGTTGATTATTCTTCGCTTGCGGAAGTCCTAAGTCCTGGACAGCTGATCTGAAGCAAAAAAATCAAACATATTTTCACTTTGTACAATACTGTGTATACGTTGAACTAGAATCGGGAAGAAAAATTGAAAAATAATTTAAAAAGTGAGCGATCGAAGGGGAAGTTTAGTTTTTACGAAACATTTTTGCAGTTTTTTGTTCATAAAATAAAAAACGTTTGAATATTTTTGAATGATTCTAGTTCAAGTGATGAAGACGTTTATTGTACACGTGCCGGCCAAATTTCATAACGATTGCTCATCTAGGGCGTGTAGGAGCACTTTTGCAAACTTGAAAAACGTGGTTTCGAAAAAAAAACATTTTTGTAAGGCTCGCAGACGTCAGGCTATGACTTATTCCACAAGGAATGGCCCATACGAGCGAAGGGCACACATACGCCTTTTAAAATTTTTATACGAGGATACTTGTCAAGGGAGAATACCCCCCCCCCCCCCCCACTTCCCTGGGGGAGGGGGGGTATTCTCCCTTTCCGTTCGCCCTTGTATGTCTTGGACTCGTGCCGCATCGTTACGCCATCAGTTGGCATACTTTCAAGGACCTTTGTCACATTATAAAGTTCTGGAATTGACGAAGTTCCATAGTTACGAGTTGCCTGGAAGAGATGTGGATAATAACATCCATGAGGGACAACGCGATAAATCGCTTATTTTACATCTCTTTCTCGTTGAACTCGAAAATATCGAGGTCGAGGGCTCACTCGCCGAGCGGTTATAAATACACATTCACAGTGATTTTTTATTTTATTTTATTTTTTTTTCCTTTCGATTGCCCCCTGGCAATTTCGTGCCGAGTACGAGCATCGATATGATTTTTTACAAGGTAGCCGGCCTCAGCTTGTAATCAGTGGCACGTCGAACGAACTTTTATAAACGTCACTTCCAACGAAAGATTTTTTTGGGTTTTTATTTGTAAGTTTTTTTCGTCTCGCAGTAATGTTTTTAAAGTTCTATTTATTTATATTCGACGTTCTCATTTTTTTTCCTCGATCGAAGGGCCTAAGGGTGAAAAAATCATTCACCGTTATTAATTTTCGAAGAAAGATTGAAATTTTCGTTGACATCGGTAAGCCAGTTTCGATCGTTTTATAGAAATAAAATAATAATTCCGCCCACGGCTTCGCCCACGTGGTATTTGGCCCACGGAAACATTATTACCAGTTGCACCCTTTATTAGTGGTTGTTTAAGAAAATCTTTTTATTGCCGTATATATTTTCAACGAAGGTATCACCTTCATCATACTGCGTATGATGGAAATGATGGGCATCACAATTGGACCCCAAACAAAAATAATGGCTGACAAGAGGGATGTGGTGCGCGTGATAAAAAAACTGACGTCACACATTCCGCTGCATCAAAAGCGTCAAGATTGGCCCGAAGAGTGGAGAAGAAGCTCAAGAAGAACTTTTTGAAGGAGAGGAAGGTATACTCTATGATCCTGCCATAGCAGATTATGTGTAAGTATGAAACTTTTCATTTTATTCGCACATAAACTTCGGTTTAACTTTAAACGCGTTTTTTTCGAAACCACGATTTCCAAGCTTGCGAAAGTGCCCTTACACGCCCTGGATGAGCAATCGTCATTAAATTTGACAGGCATGTGTACAACAAACGTCTTCATTAGTTGAACTAGAATTATCCAAGAATATTCAAACGTTTTTATTTTATGAACAAAAAACTGCAAAAATATTTGGTAAAAAACTAAACTTCTCCTTCGATCAGTCACTATTTTATTATTTTTCAATGTTTCTTCTTGATTCTAGTTCCACTTATACACAATATTGTACAAAGTAAAAATATGTTTGATTTTTTTGCTTCGGGTCACTTGTCCAGGACTTAGGACTTCCGCAAGCGAAGAATATCATCGCCGGGGCACCGACACACGTGGCTCCTCCCACTCCCAGTACCATGTTTTGTCAATCTTTAAAAAATATTATCATGTTCGATAAAGACCCCTTAGTAAATATACTAAATTTCCGCATTCTATATTTAATATTTTTCGCGTAAAAAATTGGCGAAAAGTCGAACTTTTTTTAGCCCAACAAAGTAGAAACCTCCCTCAAGAGTTGATTTTCGAAAAATCCGTTTTTAGTGCACCTTAACACCTTCTAAGGAGTGAACCTCCGAAGTTTCAAGTTGATGCAAGCAATATAAATGTCCATACAAACTTTTATGACCCATTTCACCCCCTTAAAAGTTGATTTTCGAAAAATCCTTTGATAGAGCACCCCTACACCTTTTTAAGGAGCATATATTCCAAATTCCATGCTTCTATCTCCAGCGTTTTAGGCTGTACATTATCTATATGTCAGTCCGTCAATCACGGAATTCTTTTATTTATCGATAAAAAATTCATGTAGAAAATCCGCTGCCTTAGAAATAATTCCTCATTGGATAGTTGGATGTTGTCAAAGAGACGTCCATATCCGCTGACGAACAAGACATTGACCTCAAGCCACCAGGAGCTTGCGGAAAATACAGAAGTGCGGGCGTGTGGAGAAGAAATCAAATAGAAAGCAAATAGAAGGTACATTTGTACGTTGGACAGCAGAAAGTGAATTCTCTTCCGCGTTTGTTATTTATTTGGCGAAGCCTCTCGCGCGCCCTATAACTGACACACAGGACATCAAAAGAATTGATGTCGGTCATTCGCGGACTGTTTGCCGACGGTAATCCGGTTTGATTGAAACGCTCACGGGCTTGTTGACAACGCGCTGGCTACGATATAACGCTCGTCCCGGATCATCTAACGGGCGATCTATGGTTGCACGTACAACGTGTGCACTTGGTATTATTCCTGAATAACGGGCCCATCAATCTGCAGAGTTAATTGTATATGGAATGAGGCCTAAAGAGCGTCAAGCGATATTCATCGTACCCTTCGGCCTCGATTAAGTGAACGGCAAAAGGACCAGCGCTGAGCTCTGACGCTGCGTAATTGGCTGGGCGCAGCTGACCTTGAGGTGCGCGGTGCTGCGATTGGCGCAGCGCTTCCCCCGCCAGCGCCACGCCGGTTCGCACGCCCCGCCCACTCTCGGTATGTGCGTCTGTACTGCTGCGCTCTTGCGTGGTGAAACGTTGTTTTCGCTAATATCCTACTTGCAGGTATACTTGAAGTCCGACCGATATGTACCTAGCGTCCAACGAGGCTGAAAAGGGTCTGGGTGAGTTGCAAGGTAGAAGATGTTGTTTGAAAATAAACACGATTCAATTGTTTGGGTGTACAATGTACAACAACATTAAGGGGGGGGATACCTTTACGACCTTAAAAAAATCGATTTGTTTTCCATAAAATGTTAGTCCACTGTCTTTAAAATATCGTAGCATAATTTTAAACCAGAATTCGAAGCCGTTTGAAAGTTACAGCCACAAAAGTGACAAAACTTCTCGACGCTTGAGGGCACTGCATGCATAGTCGTGCGTTACCGACGGGGCTGACTACCTTTTATAATCTACTGTTTCCAAATGCATCCACGGTCATTTTTGAGCATATTCAAAATACTCAAAATGCCAATGAAAGTTTCAACTCAACGATCTGGATCTATGCTCCGAAGCACTTGAATTCTGGACTGAAAATCGTCGAAATTGCATCCTATCTTGCGGCTGGACTACTCAACGAACGATATACATCGATTATTAAAACTGCCCCCTTAAGCCAAATCATTTTGGCTGTTGCGCTTGGAGTCATTTTGATCCCCGGGTGATCGCGGAGGGTTAAGCGACGGATCAATCCATCAACATGTCGCTGATTTTACTAAACCCTCACTTCAATTATACAGGTAATTCATAGAGTATGTTAATAAAAATTATATCACGCTTGTTTTTTCTACACGGGCTCGAGCTATTGCTAGCGTAAAACCTGTCATACATGTCATCGAATTAAAGCAAGCCATTATACTGTGGCAAGCTCGCCCCATGGCACAAGAGCGCTGTTGATATCGATCATATTCAAAGCGTTTCCTCGAGAGACCAAAGAGAGTGAAAAGCGTTAAAAAAGCTTCATCGCTTCTACTCACGAACGGAGCACGAGCCATGCAATTTTCTATTCTCGGAGTCAGGTACGTATACAGGCTTTTCATGGCAAGACGATTAGTCTCACAGAGCTTTGCAATTACTTATTCAACTTTTATACAATCATTTTGCAAAATTTATAAACAAGTACGTACTTTGATTTCCACAATTAGAAATCTTATTGTTAATTAGAAAAAAAAGACACAAACACTTGAACAAACACTTTGGTTGATCATAGCTGAATGCTTGCATGTCAGAATATTAAATTTTATTACACGCAAGTAAATCTAAAAAAAAATATCGTAAAACAGGGCGACTTTGATTGGTTTTTGAACTTTATGGTCATGTAACTGTAGCATTGACTAGTGATTGAACGAAGGTTTTTTTTTCGATTACAACTAATTTTACAAAGCTATACGTAGTGTAAATTGTACCAACAATTGAACTATTTTGCATACAACTGTGCCAAAAATTCAAATTTCAATATTTAAAAAAATCCTTCGTTCAATCACGAGCTATACTTATCTACTAACAGAAAAAAATTGGTTTTTTAATTTCAGATAAGGCTATCATGAGTTATCCTGATCACCACGAGGACACTTTTTTTTTAGGGGTCTCCGGAAACCAGATCCTACCGGCTGAATTTTCCAAATTTTTGGATGAAATTTTTTTTTAATATTGTTGAAATGTTGCTCTTTTATGTGCTTAAAAATTTGAATAAAATAATTTATATATAATATTTAAAAAAAACAGAGAATATATGCTTTTTTGGCTTCGAAATCCACGTAAGCTCTTAAAAAAAAATATTCAAATATCGGTTTTTTACATAGATAGCATAGATAAAGTGAAAAAAAATTGGACGAATAGTTCCAGAGAAAAAAATAAAAAGTGGCTCATCAAGTTCATACGTCGCCTGGGGTTACATTGGTAGCCCCTCTTTTTTATAATGTAACGGTTTCAGTTTTGAGTCTAGCACACCCGAGCAAATGAAAATGAACCCAAACGCAACACATCCAAAACCTGAGCAAACGCAAACAAACCTAAACCCAATACATTCAAAACCTGAACAAACCCAAACACGACAGGAGCAGCGAACCATATAAACGCGCGTTAATTTGTCAATTTTTGACATTTGATATTTCGAAAACAATTGCAATGCGCCAAAAATCCATTTAGGCAGTGACTTATATTATCAAAAAGATGATCTGTGGAAAAATTCAGCTGAATCGGAGGTAAAAGTTATTCGGATGTACAGGCAAAACTTTGGACGAACAAATAAATAAATTATTATTCGAGGAATTATGATTTACGAAATTAAATAATGATTTATCAAAAAATAAACAATTACGGGCTTCGAAACTGATTTAAGGTGGAAAAAAAACGTTGTATATTTTGGCAAAAGTAGCATGTGGAAAAGTACGAAAAAAACAATAAAAATTCTATAATCAACGTTCCAGTCGCAAATTGACAAACATAAATGGACGAAATCAAACTCCAAGAATGAGGCAATTTCGATGGAATGTCTGATCAGAAAAAGGTGGAATATCACATATTCCGGAAAATAAAAAAAAAATCGCGCACTGTGACGCTGGAAAATATATCCTCGTGTGATGGGTGATTTGAATAATTATTTTCGGTGCTCGTTCGATCGACATGGTCGTGATCTTCTCTGACACAAGGGGTTGCGCCGTTGCGTGATCCCTTACAAAACGTAATGTATACACCGGGACACATTTGATCGTGGTGTGGCGTGACACTCTACACGACGCTGTTATACTGACGTGTGTTAACGCCCCACCGTTATCGTGATCGACACGCCACACCAAATACATTGCTCTTTGACTTTACACGAGACCTGCACGATTTAATCCTGAATACTGGAATAAGGTTTCTTTCTACTTGGCCAGAATAAAGGAATTTTGCAGAAAAAATCCTCGCACACAATTTTCGAATTGAATTGACAAACATGTTGCAAACCGTTTTTACTCATTTTTACTGATAATCAAGGGAGGGATTTTTTAAGGAGTTACGTGGGTTTGAAAATTTCAAAAAATCCATTTTTAAAATTTTATTGTCTAATAGTACATATGTCTAGAATATTCTCCCAAAGTTTTAAGTCAAAAGTCTAGAAGAGAGAGCCTTTGGGAATTCTCCCCGTTGAGAAAGACCGGCTGGGAGCGTCACAGGTATACGCATTTTTCTCAAAACACTATTTTTGATGTCGGTGGACACGAATTTTCGAAAACGTATGCACCGATCTTATTGAACTTTTGCATACTTCTTCAAAATAGCATTGACTAGTGATTGAACGAAGGTTTTTTTTCGATTACAACTAATTTTACAAGGCTATACGTAGTGTAAATTTTACCAAAAATTGAACTATTTTGCATACAACTCTGCCAAGAATACAAATTTCAATTTTTTAAAAATCCTTCGTTCAATCACGAGCTATACTTATCTAATAACAGAAAAAAATTGGTTTTTTAATTTCAGATAAAGCTATCATGAATTAGCCCGACCACCACGAGGACACTTTTTTTGAGAGGTCTCCGGAAACCAGGTCCCACCGGCTGAATATCTCAAATTTTTTAATGCATTTTTTTAAAAATATTGTTGAAATGTTGCTCTTTCATGTGCTTAACATTTTCAATAAAATAATTTATATATCACATTAAAAAAAAATAGAAAAAATATGCTTTTTTTTGGCTTCGAAATCCACGTGACCCCTTAAGGGATCATCACGGTGTAACGGGTCGAAAAATAGCTCATTTTCGCGATTTTTCTCATCCCCGATTCATTGGTCAAAATCTGATGAACGGTGGTGTGAGTCAAATTCAACTCTTCCCCGATCATTCTGACCGTCAAACGATGATCTGAACGCACAAGATACCGAATTCCGTCGACATCTTCCTTGGTTCTGGGAAGATGACGGTCTTCCCCTGCGTTGTTCATCTTCAATCGATTCTCTTTCTTCTGAAAATGCCTTAAGGCGGGCAACCACTTTAGATGCTTCAAAAAAACAATTTTTTTTTTATTTCACACATCGTGAGCAAAATATCTTAAGAAACCCTGAAAATCTTACACCCTGAACATTTCAAAACAATATTCGGATTCCTTCTAACGGTATGTATATAAAAGATAAAGACTCTCCGCTCGACTTCTAAGCGCGCTCAGGTATCCACGAGCGCTCAGTTAGGTAGTTTGTTTGGGTTTGTTTGGGTTTTCATAACCTCAATTTGGGTTTTCATAACCCAAACAAACCCAAACTCGACCGTTTGGCGATTAGCTCCAAAACATCTCCATTCTGGGTACAAAATAATCGAGGTAGCGGCATTTTTTGCTGCTATTTTATTCAATTAAGGAAATTCAGTCCTACTCATGGTTATGAATGAACTACAAATTGTAGTTGGCAGGCAGAGCTACGGATATGCCGAGCAAATGGATCAGATGCGCGTGGATCGGAAAAAAAGAAAAATTTTAAGCTGTATGGTGCTGGAATCGCTGATTAATCGGTAAGACTCTTTATCATTTGATTAAATACATTTGACTTTGAGTTTTTCGTTTGTGAAACTTTAAACGTGTTTTTCTCGTACCGACATTTTTTCAATTTGCGGGAATCATAACTCAAAAACTAATTGATGGATCATCTTAAAATTTTGAACACGTTCAAATAATATAATTTATTAAAACATGAACTTAAAGTTGGAAAGATTAGATTGTTTGAAACATATTTATTATTGCAAAATGCCGGGAAAAAAAATACTAAAAATCGATCTGTTTTTTAAACACGTTCCAACAGTCAATTCTCAATTTTTTTAAATCAAAATTTAGGTTCATGTTCTTAAAAAACATCTCAATAATGTATAAAAATTTGTTGGACTATTTCAGATGCTAATTGCGTGCTGCACAATTCCCGCAAATCGACAACGACGATGATGACACGCCAATGGACACAGCGGATTACACCTTGATTAATGCATGAAATAACTTGAAAAAATTACCAGAGATGTATGAAAATATGAAAAAATTATTGCCAGCGTTGCGGAAATTTCGGTTTTTTTTTCACAATAAAAAAATCCAAAAAATCATCTAATTTTCAGTCTTCTAAAGTGGTTGCTCGCCTTAAAACACGGAAAAACCTGGGCCCTTGACAAAAAACTTTCTCCGTAGGCCTCCTGAAGTTTTGCAAAAGTTTCCGTTGCACTGTGCCCGACTCTGAAGCATAAGCTGATAGCACATCGTTGCTCGAAATTGATGTCGCTCAATTTTCGAACGCGCTAGAAAAAAATCTATTTCACGAAAGAAAAATATCGCATCAGACAACCTAATGGCTCTAGCGAGTTGAAACTCATACTGAAGACGTATCACATGTTCACTTGCCGTCCTTCCAAGTCCCACGTCCCAAAAGTTGCCAGATCGAATCCTACGTTGCCAGTCTCGTTACTTAATTCGCGCACCTCCAATATTTTCGTCGTCAGAATTTTTTCAACATTATTTTTATCCGGGTACAACGACCTGCCCCGACAATTTTCGTGACTCAGCCACATTTGGTTCTTTGTCGATTTTCTAAAAACGCCACAAAATTGTTGCGTGATCAGGAGTGCAAAAACAATAATGCAGTTCAGATATAACTTCGAGGAGATTGCCCGTGATGATGTCAGCCGCAGGCATTGGTGCGCGCAACTTCTATTGCGGAAACATTGATCGAGAGGTACATAAATCCTCGTGCGGAACACATAATATTCCTATGCCTGACTTAATAATCATGGATGCATGGAACACGTGTTCCAGCGCCTCGATGCAGCTAAGGTTACAATGTGGATTTTTTTTCCTCTCGAGAACTTATTTTTCAGCCTGTCTTACGTAAAACGATACAATATTCTTTTCCATTTTGGCCCCAAGCCAAATCTCCATACATAATAGACCACTTATACAATTGTTGGTCGAATTTTTCAAGCGATTTCTTTGCCACGATTAGATTCATATCGGAAAGTGCTTCACGCTTTATTACACGAATTAATCATCTTTCTGAAAGTAGTTGATGGCATGAACGTGAAAGAGCAAAGTTTTAGCTGCTCTTTTCTCTCTCTCTCTCTCTCTCTCTCTCTCTCTCTCTCTCTCTCTCTCTCTCTCTCTCTCTCTCTCTCTCTCTCGCTCTCTCTCTCTCCCTCTCCCATTGAAGGTATGCGCACTCTGCGCAGCTTTCGTTCCATTGTTTACGTATGCAACAAGTTAAATCGATATTCCCGGCCACCCCGACCACACAACTACCACTACTAACCCGTCGAACCACCAGCCCTGTGATCTGCCAGTCCACGTCCAAACGAGCTCTTCTTCGCGCAACCTTGAAACGAACCGCCACGGGTGTGTTGAATAAGGGTCAAAGGGGTAATGCGGAGCGCCTATTTTTATTTCAATTAAATGCTACTAATCAACATTGGAATTTAAGACTTTTCGACAAGTCTTACGTCCGAAATTCGACGAAATTGTTTTTTTTTTCCATAAAAATATGGTATGGAGAAGACCATTTTATATTCTAATGAAGCGCGAATTAACGAACTCAAGATAATAATCATTTATTAATTTTTTTGTTTTTTAATACGGGTAACATTTGTTTTTTAATTCTAAGAAAATTCGTTTAATTATTTGTTGAGAATGAAAGGAGGGATAATATATTTATTTACAAAGCCAAATTACGTAATTACAATTTGAATAAATATTTTGCATGGAAATTTGATAAAATGATCCATTTGGAGAAAAAAGAGTAACGGAGAACACATTAACGTTTTTCTATTAATATGGAAAATGTTGCGACAATTTTTACGGGACAAGCCCGCTAATGGCGCAATTTTATTTGCAGCCCGTCCATATGAAAATTACCGTCGAGAGGCATGAAAAATGCATGAACTGCGGAATTTTTTTTTTATAAAATAAATAATTTTATAAATGAGTTTCAACGTGTTTTATTCTTCTATTGATGGAGAGTAAATTCGAATTTTATTTATTTAAAAAAATATAAAATTGCGGCTCCAGCTGCCGTCAAATAAAGCCATGCACGGCGTGTTTTGATTTGCGCTCCACGGCTTTGCCAGTTTATCTGACACGAAAACGGGTTAAAAATTATTAAACTAGATTAAATTCTGGGGGCCTTATTTTTTTTTTGGTTTCTGAAAAATCCCTGAATAACAACATGACAGCCGTTTGAAAAAAAACCCAATTTATTTGCCCAGTTTTTTTTTCGCTTCAATGGACGAAAAAAATATGTCTAAATCAATGTTTGACAAAAATCGCTTCCTGATGGCCCCGCAAATAGAATTTCCTTTCAATTGCGCAGAGATTCATGTGAAACGGTTCATTCCCATGCGGAAATATTGTCTCAGATACAGTCCGATTCGGACTAGGATCCTGGTTTCTCAATTAGGATTCAGTCAGATATCGAATCGGATCCGGGAGCAAAATGTAGCGCTCGCAAATCGGATTCCAGCCAGGATCCTAATCCGGAACTATTAAAGACTCTAGTCAAAATTCAAATAGAAACTTTGCATAGGATCCAGGCTAGAATCCCGAACTTCTAGAACAAGATCTAATTCGATATCGAATCGGATCCCAGGGATTAATGTAAAAATCACCAGGAGATACCGATCCGTATCAGCTGGAGACGCATAGACGTTTTCTGAAATCATTTATTCAAGGATCTGAAAAAGATTAGGTAAAAATTCGTGCTACAGTATAACTGTCAAAACTTATATATTTTAATAACAGAATTTCGAACAAAATTCTTTACATTTAATTAAAAAAATTCGCAAAAACAATATACAGGGTGAGGCACATAAAGTGTTACAGAGCAATCGCACTCAAACTATTGATCATATCCAAAAATGTTTCAGACAAAAGTTTCAGTGTTCGAGAAGGCCGTCATACTGGGCCACCCTATTTTTTTATCGGTGGAGGCGCTGAAGCTACGTCAAGGTCAACTCCACCTTTTTAAATGGAACCATGTATTTTTTTTTCGCCTGACATTGTTACCGATTTTAAGACGAATTCAGCGACCTACAACACAAGGTCATTCTAGTCACGCAAAGTATGAAAATAGTCGAAAAATCGAAAAAATATCGGAATAATCACTTTCAAAGGATCCACTAACCTTGGTTTGGGTCTACCTACAGAAGATGCTCGAAGTGATGACCCTCGACTATCGACTAAGCTATTTAAATTTATTTACAACACATACTCGCGCGTATTCGACTCTCGCTATTTGTTCAGACTCGTTTTCCCGACTAACAAAACATTTCAAGTGCTCGGTCGTGAACATTGCAAAGAGGAAATATTTTCACAGTAGGAAAATTTCCACAAGGAGTAAGCGAACTTTATTATTCTTTTATCATCACATTGGATGAAAAGAATTCATAAAATAGTCATCTTTATCCACGAGGACATTTGATTATTTAAATTCTATGGAAACATTTCAATTTTATCCTCATACGGTCACCATTTATTTCTTCTCAACTGCGCGAACATGTTTCTCCCTTAGCAAACATTCTTCAATTTTCACCCTCTTTCACGTCGCTTTCTCCGGTCTCGAATAACGAAACCAAAAGTGGGTCAAATGAGAGATGTATTAAAAAAAAAAAGGATAGAAAAAAAATGAAATATCCCGAAACGTCAACCTCGTGGATCTCCATTTTCTCCGGGACGTTTCCCCGGGAATGCCAGCAATGCGAGCATGTTGTACACTCGAATATAGGATAAAGTTCTCGAGGATCTTATATCGAAGAACCTCGACATCACCATAGAAATGAGACTCTGTCTCCGTATCTTTTTATCCCTGATACTAAATGATCGGTTATACTTGTGCCAAATGATATTCTGACTCAGCCAAATTTCTTCGTAACGACGCATTTTTATTTATACAGGGTAAGAGTATTTGATACTGATAAAGAGACGTCCATTAATTACGTGAGGTGTTTTTTCTTTGATTTGGACCCCCCCTGGTGAGTTTTGGGTATATGTGAAGGCAGCCTCCCTCCCCCGCACGCGAAATTTTCCCCATAATTTTCAAATGATTACATTTTTTCGATATGTTCATGTATTTTGCTTCATACCACTAATAAAGACTTACTGATAGAGTGTTCGGTCAAATAAATTTTTTCTCTGAAAGAAGAACAGGAGAAAAATGAAACGGCTTTAATTTAGTGTAATTTAGTTGAAAAAAAAATAGAGTAGGGTACGGTAGTGCTCCAACACCATCTTCCCTACTCGATCCATGGGCAACTTGAATCCAAAGAATATATTACGGCGTCTTCTCACTTTAGACGCTAAAAAAGGCTATTTTCATGAATTTTTTTGATAGGTTTATATTATAGATATTGATATAAAAGTTGTTACACTTAATAAATACACTTTCGAAATACAGAGTTTTTTTTTTCATTCAAGTCACTATTTATAGCCGAAAATAGTTTAAAAAAAATGTCCTAAAAAAATTGTAGGTCTGCGCTGTTGATGAAATCTCGGAGATGGATCATCTGAAACAAAAAAATCAAACGGTTTTAGATTCAGCACGTTAATGGCTATAGCACATGTCATACGATTTTTGATATATGCAAAAATAACAAAATGGTGGACATTTTTCGAAAAAACAACAAAAAAACGTGTTCTTTCACCGTTTTTGGCAAAAAAAAATAGTAAATATCAAAATTAAAAAAAATCCTTGATATGCGCTATAGCTATAGTTGTAAAGAATATGTGGTTAAAATTTCATAAGGATCGGTTTAGTAGTTTCGAAGATTTTATCAACAAGCCGTCGAAAAATATTGTTTCGAGAAAAAAAGTGTTTACAGTTTTTTTAAATGAAAAATCGTAAGAAAAATCTTACCTGTGCTTAATCAGCGATGCCTGCACCATAGTGCATGCCTTCTACTTCTCCTTAGTGTTCATTTTCATCTAAAATAGCGTTTCTGCGTTTTGTTTGAGTTGAGTTTGTTGAGTTTGACGCCCATTACCTCCAAAATCTTCAAAACCGGTTGTAAGCCTTCGTTGAAAATGCAAGCAGCTGTTTGGCAAGCAATTGCAACTATTTTTTTTCCACTGAAGATGTGTTTAGGTGCCATTGCCCACACGCAGTAAAAGTTTGGCACGTGTAAAGGTTCAATTCGAAGAATAACGGACCATGAACGAATAGACTTAAGCAGGGGTAATAGATTCATAAGAGGTAGTAACGGCTCAAGTGCATAAAGCCAGGTACGCGCCACCCCTCCGAGCGGAGCAGATGACCGTGCTCAGGTAGTAAAGTAAAGGTCACACGAAAATACAGTTAGACTCCTCCGATCTTCATAAAATTTTAGTATGATACTTTTGGATATGTATACTTTCGAAAAATGTTATTAAAAAAAAACGATTTTTTGAAAATTGTCAAGTGAGAAGATGCCTTTACACGATTATAAATTGTTAAATAAATATACATTTATATGCAACAAAAAAAATTGTTTCCTACTCTATAAGAGTGTACCTTTAAGTGAAAAAAAGTTTGTACCGATACATATAACAGTTTTCAAAAGAAAAATTATTTAAAAATTGCTTATTTTTTGAGCCTTCACAGTAGAATACCCCTTAATAAGTCTGATTATTACCAAATACAATAAAGCAATTGCAATGGTATTATTATTCTTGTTTTCTTAAAATATTTTCCCTAATAGAATGATTTAAGCCTTAAGGTGTCCATATTTGCATCCTGTACCTTACAAAATGTTATAATAGTATATTTTCCAAATTACAATGTTGACGTGAGATTTTCATTGACGAGTAAAAATAGAACAATCAACGATAGAAAACCAATATGTCCAAAATGGAATTTCGAAAAGGTTCTCACAAGACAAATCAATGAAGATCTTTACCAATTTCATAAAAACGGTAGACGCACCATACAATTGTTTATCTTCAATCGACGAACCCGTAATAAGTGAGAAAAAATATTTTCTCCCCAGCCGAACTCCTTCAAGATACGCGTTCAACATCTCGTAGAAGGGTGCAAGATATTTTTTGTGACGACGAAGATCGTATATCGAAATTGCGTCTAGTCGAGCAACAAGTCACACTCTCCCTCTCCCTCTCTCTCTCCCACCCCCCCCTCTCTCTCTCTCTCTCTCTCTCTGTCTCTCTCTCTCTCTCTCCCGCCGTCTGCCGCCGAACCGGAAACGACCGCGCGAGACCGTCCGTCGGGCTGCGCACCCCTCGCCGTGAACCCGCGTGTGTACGATATCGAACCGTGGCGGGGTTGTCCGATGACCTTGAGCCGCTATGCTCCCTGGCCTCAGCCTTAGCTCGATCCCATGTTATTCCACCGCATGGGGAGAAGCCCTCGGAGCAAACCTGATCCCTGTGGCTGAAAATCCTCGACTTTTAGCGAAAAACCCTCCGCACTTTTTCCTACGGCTACAATTTTATCAGCGAGTCTACGCGCAAAATGTTCTTTTGGTAAACTCAACAATTCCAGCTAATTGATTAACGTCTATGGTACATTGATGTTTTTTAAGTAAATTTGATTTCCAGTAAACCTAACGAATGTAAAAGAAATGTCCCGAGCAGTCAAATGGACAGCGTGACAGCTGACAATTCAGGGTTATTAAAAATGGAGCGCTACATGAAAGAACAATGCATTTTCATTGTTGAGGAATATTTAAAAAATAATGAAGGTTTAGCAGCTACAGTTCGCAATTTTCGTACAAAATATAGTCGGAATAGTGATTTAACTTCATTAACTGTTAAGTGGTTAATTTAAAAATTCAGGGAGACTGGATGAATTAGTGATCTTAGACACTCTGGCCGTCTTTCAACAAGTCGTTGAACACAAAACAACGAAGCAGTTCGTGAGAGTGTTGCTGAGAGTCCAGGAACATCAATTCGGCCAGCGTGGTCAGGAATTAGACATTTCGAGAAACTCTATACAGCGTATTCTCACGAAAGTTTTGCATCTTCATGCTTACAAAGCTTCAATTGACTCAAGAACTGAAGCCTACTGACCGCACACAGCGAAGAGAGTTCGTTGAATGGGTTATGGGACGAACAACAAGTGGATGCTGATTTTTCGAACAAAATCATCGTTCAGCGATCAAGCTCATTTTCATCTTGATGGCTTCGTTAATCGACAAAAATGTCGTATTTGGGGTTGACAAAATCCACGAGTTATTGTTGCGAAACAAATGCATATGCTATTCAATAGATAACCCTATACTGTATACTTTATGAAACAATAAAAAAAATTACAATTTTTAATTCAAAATCTGTGTTTTATATCAAAATTACGGCTTGTGTGGATTTTCGGACACCCTTTATATGTTTTTCCTTTAGAAAATAAATATTTCTCCCTTATATAGAGGAAATACGTATTTTTTTGATGGCTCTTTATAAATAAACATAAAAAAAATTCTTTGTCAATAAATAATTGTCTAATGATAAACCGAGCCAATGTTTGATCTGTTGATTCCCTATTTTCCTCTCATCGCGCGAACATTTCTTGAAAATTGATTGTCCATTATCCACTAAAACTCGGCAACGTAGTACTAAAAGAAGCAATGAATCTTCCATAAAGTACTAAACTGTTATTGAAAAAAATATCACCGTGGTCCTTGAAATTGAGTCAAGTAAAATACTTGTATAATTCTTATAAGACAAGTCCTCGTTGTTACTTGAATTCCTAAGATTGTCTTATTTTTTGATAATACAAAAGATCGAAAGGGATAGAGCGAGCTGGAGAGTCGCGCATACAATGAACTTGCATCGATCGGTATTTCTGCGCGTCCTTGAAATGATGTGGTGCACACGTGCAGGGTGTGTTAGGCTAGATCGACGCGAGCGAGGTCCACCTTCCCGACTATGTGACAATCCCCGGTGTACCCATATACATATACACATCAGAGCAAACACACAGACACATGCGTATTTATATATCGAGCATCGCGACAGGGAGACTGTTCCGCACCCGATGTAGCGGTTGCCTCGTTCCTGCCTGTGAGGGTTAGGTATGTCGCAGGTAATCCAGAACCATCGGTTGAGCGAGCATCGACGAAGAATAGGAAAAAAAAACTCCTGCTGGATCAACCTGTAAGATGTTTGCAGCGTATTCATCTTTCAAATTGTTGAGGTGAGGGAAGGGAAATCACATGGAAGATATGAGTGATTGGCCATTGAGGGAAAGGCCAACCTTTGGCACAGCACAATTCTGCTCTAGAAAAGAAGATTACCAGATACAGCCTGATCCAATGTGCGAGTAGGCAACTTTTTATTGAGCTATTTGCTTTCGTAGCCCTGAATTTGTGATTTCGTGCCAATAAGGAGAGGCTGAGAATAACCACCTGATTGCTTCGGAAGAGGAAGAGCTTCCCAAGGAATGAGAATTGATGCGGAGAATGAAAATACGATGGGTAGAGGGAGTCATAAGTCTTTCCGCGAACCTCCGGGGATTGTCAAGGTCACATTGAGGGTTTCCCTTGGACTGGACATCAAGGGGGGGGGGGGGGGGGGGGAGGTGGTACTCGCCCGGTCGAAGGCTCCCGTAGAAATAGCACGTCGGTAAAGCCCTGGATATTTTGCTCGGTCGAGGCAGAAATTCCCCTCTGCCGAAAGTACCGAAAGAGCATAATGACCCACAGAATCCATAGGCTGAAGTTGAACGATTGTAAGAGCGAAGGAAGAAGGGTGACAGTGGAAGGGAGATGTTAGAAGTGATGGATCGATGGTTACTGGAGGTAAAAGGAGGAGGACACTGCTTATGATTGCTGAGGGAGCTTCTCCGTGTTACACAACGTACGATGTATCGACTTCCGAGGTAACGGGATTACAATTCTTCTTATAGTAATATCTTAAAAGCTGACTCGGCCACTGTAAACAATACCTCAAAAGCCTAAAGCTCTCACATCTGTTCCATTTTATTAGCAGTAAAAATTTTGCAATGCTCACTGAGAGAAATGGTACAAAAATATTTTATAGTTATGGTTACTGCCCAAAATGTGGTACTGCTTATTCATATTTTATGCCGTTGGGTAAATTTTGCATATATGTTAAACGCAACCTACAATCTTATAAGCATATGTTGATTGTTCATAAAATGGGCATTTCCTTACACTATAAAAAAACTCCCCTTAAGCTCCTAATATTGAACAAGACTAAATGGTATCAGGTTTTGCTTCAGACTTGGGCATAGGGCAACTTTTGCAAAACTTCAGCAGGCCTACGGAGACAGTGTTTTGTCAAGGGCCCAGGTTTTCCGATGGTTTAAGGCATTTTCAGAAGGAAGAGAATCGATTGAAGATGAACCACGCAGCGGAAGGCCTTCATCTTCAAGAACCGATGAAAATGTCGATAGAATCCGGGATCTTGTGCGTTCAGATCATCGGTTGACAGTCAGAATGATCGGGGAAGAGTTGATTTTGACTCACACCACCGTTTATCACAATGGGGATGATAAAAATTGATTTTATCATCCCCAACTTGATTTGATCCATAAATTGGGGATGATACAAATTGCTGTCACACAACAATTTCAATAACCACGTTTTTGGCCAGTAAAAACATTCCTGTGGCTTCTCAGCCTATTCATTCGACTGACTTGAGTCTTTGTGACTTTTTCTTCTTCCTGAGATTGAAACATCACCTCAAGGAACGTTGTTTTGGGACACTCGAAAACATTCAAATGGCTGTAACCGACCAGCTGAAGACTATACCAGTATCCGAGTTCCAGCACTGCTATGAGTATTGGAAGAACCGTCTCCAGCGCTGTGTGGCTTCCCAAGGAAGTTATTTTGACGGAGACAATATTGAATTGTAATTCTACGCGAATAAAAAAATTGAAAAAATCAGTCTCATTACTTAATTTACACGCCTCGTATATGTATATCGATCATGACGTACTACTATCGCGTCTACTTTACTGACACGATCTCCAAATGATTTACGTCTTCGCTCTAGCTAAAAATTATCATATTTTTTTTCGCAGTCACCATTCTTAAGATCTTGTAACAAATTATACTCGACAAATGTTAATGTTAACCATTTGAATAATACAAACTTCAACAGCATAGTACAAGTTTAACCGGAATAAAACTTAACGTACGCTACACAGCATTAGTATTTGTGTGCCCCCCGTGCAGAAATTTCTTAGGGATACCGATCGGATATAATACGGATTCCCTAGAAGGGGTATCCTTATTAAAATCCAGATGGCGCCATTTTTTTTAGCAAATTACATGCATATTTTCCTAGTCGGAACGATCGCCATTTAATTTAAATATTGGAATAAATAACCTATATCACTTTTCTCCAGGAAGTATAAGTCTTTCAAGGTCTATATATTGTTTTTTTCGATTTTTTTTCATGAAATGTAAAGAATTTGGTTCGAAATTTTGTCATTAAATTATATAAGTTTTTCCAGTTATACTGTAACACCAATTGTTTACCTAATCTTTTTCGGATCCTTGAATAAATGATATCAGAAAACGTCCAGCGTCTCCAGCTGATACGAATCGGTATCTCTTGGTGATTTTTACATTCATCCCTGGGATCCGATTCGATGTCGAACTAGATCTTGTTCCAGAAGTTCGGGATTCTAGCCTGGATCCTATGCAAAGTTGCTATTTGAATTCTGACTAGAGTCCTTAATACTTCCGGATTAGGATCCTGACTGGAATCCGATTTGCGATCGTTACATTTCGAACCCCGATCAGATCCGATGTCTGACTGGATCCCAATTGAGAAACCAGGATCCTGGTCCGAATTGGACTGTATTCATGAGAATCTTTCTACACTTTTCTCTCAGTGCTCGATCATGAAATCATTTCGAAT
This sequence comes from Ophion ventricosus, assembly GCA_963932345.1. NCBI lineage: Eukaryota > Metazoa > Arthropoda > Insecta > Hymenoptera > Ichneumonidae > Ophion > Ophion ventricosus. Next base: position 21,331,671 of record OZ010720.1, read on the forward strand.
ATGATACTACTATGTACATCTGGCACCGTTCAGAATGTCTTTCATAACTGAATGAGCAACATCATTTTTTCCAAGCCCGAAGCAGCCTCGCGCACTATTTCACTGGATAATACAAAAGGGAGAACTGGCTTTCGGTCATGTGGGAGGAGTAGCGGTGGTAGTTCCAACGGTAGGGGTGGCGTGAGCTCAGGGGTCGCGTGCAACAAGTACCGTACGAGAGTTCATCCAGTGCATCCCTGCCGTCCACCCTCGTTCCTGGTCCCCTCCCTCGGTGATCCTGGGAATCGGTAGACGGGCGAGACATCGTACTCGATATGTGAAGGGAATAGGCGACCAACGCGCAACCCGTTAGGGAATAACAGCCGGGGGTTCGAAGCCCGCGTGCGACCCAGCCGAGCGGGGAATACGCGGGGAATCATCCGGTCGGCTTTGCCAAGGTGACGCGGGAAATAAAGGAGTGTAACGGCGTTACGGTATAGGTTGAAAAAGAGGGTTAGGCAGAGGGAAAAGACTTTGAGACGTAGCGTTAGCGATGTTAGTGATGTATGAGGGAAGGAATGAAATGGCCATTATGTCCGATCTCAGCCATGCCGGAGAAAAAAGTAGCCGATTGCTGGAAGACCATAAAGAGCTCGCAGCTAATGTTATAAAGCAGAGAGCTTGATTTAGAATTGTAGAAACGAATACGTAGACGAATGTATGGAGCTGCATATTGTAGTTGGCATTTCCAGAGGTTTGGTATTGAGCAAGATCAAATCAACTATTGCTAATGGATCCTACTACTCATTTGATCAAGGACATTCGGGACAAGTGACGAAATGCTACCATTTTATTTAAATTTATCCAGTTGATCCTTTGTCATATACTAAATGCACCCTCCAAATTTTCAATCAATTTTCTACACCGTTTTCATAAAATGTAGAATTGAAATAACACTTTTTAATATACGGAGATGCCTAAACTCATCGCTGATCGACAGTTTTACGCACGTAATAGTGTGAAGAATGCTAAGCATATTATGAAAAACTGTCAAACCACTCAGTGAGTTATGATAATTATGTCACTCAAAAATTAAAAGATCCGTCTACACTGTTTATTGATTGTTGGCATTTTTGTGAATGAAAACGATCAGTCTTTCCCCCACCGACGAAACGTAGAGGCGAAGTGTGGCCACGTCGCATGAGAGCTAAAAGACGCGCGTGTTTAAATACCACTACTTATGTCGAAATTTCTTAGGGATACCTAAGTTCCGATCAAATCCCGATCGGGATATGATACGGACTCCCTAGAAGGGGCATCCTCATCAGAATCCAGATGGCGCCCGCTACGTAGCACAAGGCGGAGACGTGGTGGAAAGAATTTGAAATACATATTTCAAATACGTATTAAATACATTTTTCTTAGAAAATTAAATATACATTTTCTTAGTTCGAACCATCTTTATTTAAATTAAATATAATTACTTAGAATAAATAACCTATATCACTTTTCTCCAGGAAGCATAAACCTTTCAAGGTCTATATATTGTTTTTTTCGATTTTTCTTCATTGAATGTAAAAAATTTGGTTCGGAATTTTGTAATTAAAATATATAAGTTTTGCCAGTTATACTGGAACACCAATTGTTTACCTAATCTTTTTCAGATCCTTGAAAAAACGATTGCAGAAAACGTCCAGCGTCTCCAACTGATACGGATCGGTATCTATTCGTGATTTTTACATTCATCCCTCGGATCCGATTAGATATCGAACTATAATATATCTTGTTCCAGAAGTTCGGAATTCTAGCCTGGATCTTATGGAGTTTCTATTTGGATTCTGACTAGAGTCCTCAATAGTTCCGGATTAGGATCCTGGCTGGAATCCGATTTGTGAGCGTTACATTTCGCTCTCGGATCCGATCCGATATCCGACTGGATCCTGATTGAAAAACCAGGATCCTAGTCCGGACTGTATCCATGACAATATTTCTGCATGGGCTATTGTATAAATTTCATTAAAAAAAAGAGATGACCGTGATGAAAACCTTTTTTTGTCACACCTCTCCTAGCCCCCCTCGCCGATAAAAAAAAATGACTACGCCAGTGAATGCCGGAGGGTGAAAACGCGTGGAGAAAAGCTAGTGTATATTCTACGCGGGAGGGAGCTACAAGTGAATGCAATCTATAAAGCGAGGCGCGAAGAAAGATGGATTTAAATGCCGAACAAAAGTAAGAGAACCGAAGAAAATGTCGAGGGGAGAAGAGTGAAAGCGCAAGACGAAGGCTTCCCTTGCGGTGGCCCATGAGTCTGAAAAACACGGAGGGTGCGAGTGAGAAAGGAACGAATGACGTAAGGGAGAGATAGACAAAGAGAGAGATAGAGAGAGGAGAGAGGAAGAGAGAGAAAGAGAGGGGATTGAGCAAAGAGAGGGTAGATAGTGAACGGAAGGGAGGTACGGGTGAGAGGGAACGAAGAGACAGAGGAGAAAGAACATGCTCCTTCATCGAGAGCCCGAGACCTTCACCGAGACCTACTTGGTCGACATTGGCCCTGGCTGACGTGCCCGCGCTTTCCCAGAGCTCCAACGCACCCCACCCGCACTCGTCGCACACGGCATCATCCCCTGCAGAAGAATCCCGTGAGGGTTGCGAGCCTCCTCCAACGTGGATGAAGTTCCGACACGAGCGGTATCGAAGCCTTCGGAGGTCCAACACGCGTAACCCTCATATCAGACCACCGCACCTGTCCTCTAGCCAAGCGGCTCCGCGTGTATTTTCCTGGGGAATATGCTGGCGACTCAGCTGCTTTTCTACTGCTACCCCTGACTCTTTTTCACTCTCTCTCTCTCTCTCCCTTTCTATCTCGGCGAAGGGAAAACCTTCTCCACCATCTCCTTCCCTCTTCAGCGAAAACTTGTACGCGCTTTTACATATATATATATATATATATATATATATATATGCAACACGGACGCTTCGTTCGAAGGGACGAGGGAAGAGAAGGAGAGGGTAGTTTTTGACGCAAGCGCGAATGCCAACAGGCACGGGGTGTTTTGTCGCGAGCACGAAGAACCGTGCGTTAAAGTGTCCAGACTGCCAGACGACGCGGCAGGATCCAGTTGATAAGACGACATCGTCCTCATCGCGAACAACCGACACGACAACCCCCGCCGGCGGCAATTATTCTTCTTCCGCATCCTTTCGCGGTCTGATCCACTCGCGGCAAATTCCTCTTTACGATTGCAAATTGTTTGTCGGTAAAAGTACGAGACACGAGTCGATTTGCGACGAGGTGATACCGGTTCCTCCGTGTATTCAACGACATAAGGACAACCCGCAACATAGTTGTCGGGTTGACTCGTCATGGGAGTGGTGAAGACGGTCTCGGACAGCATCATTGAGGAAACCGTACTACCAAGCGAGGAAGCTAGTCATTCGCTGCAAGGCCATGCCGGTAAGTTTACAATTTGACAGAGTGTCGAACGTAACCGTGCCAGCCAAACAATCGACGTCATCATTCGGTACCAATGTTTCGATAGGGTCCCTTCTAAAGGGTGTCCCAAAATTCACGCAACAAGTTATTTTGATAGAAAACACAGGTCTTTAATTAAAAATTGTAAATTTTTTATTGATTCATAAAGTATACAGTACAGGGTTATGTATGGAATAGCATATGGATTTGTTTCTCAACAATCACTCGTGGATTTTCTAAACTCCAAATGCGACAGTTTTGTCGATTAACGAAGCCATCAAGATGAAAATTAACCTTATCGCTGAAGATGATTTTCTTCATAAAATCAGCAATCCATTTGTTATTGTTCCATAATCCATTCAACGAACTCTGTTTGCTGTGCGTGGTCAGTAGACTTCAGTTTTTGAGTCAATTGAACTTTGTAAGCATGAAGATGAAAATCTTTCGTGAGAATACGCCGTAGAGAGCTTCTCAAAATGTCCAATTCTTGACCACGGTGGCCGAATTGATGTTCCTGGACTCTCAGCAACACTCTCACGAACTGCTTTGATGTTTTGTGTTGAACGACTTGTTGAAGGACGGTCAAAGTGTCTAAGATCACTAATTCATCCAGTCTCCCTGGATTTTTAAATGAATCTCTTCACAGTTGATGTTAAATCACTATTCTGACTATATTTTGTACGAAAATTGCGAACAGTAGCTGCCAAACCTTCATTATTTTAAAAATATTGCTCAACAATGAAAACGCGTTGTACTTTCGTGTAGTGCTCCATTTTAATAACCCTGAACTGTCAGCTGTCACGCTGTCTTTTTTTTCGTTGGCAACACTTTACCGCAAAAATGGCGCAAAATTCAAATCATGCGTGAATTTTGGGACACCCTTTATATATTTTTTTCCCCACCTCTTACCTGTTGCTACCCTTGCTCCATTCCCTTTTCTGTTTACTCTCCGCCCAAGGACAACTTCTCGCCCTTCGAATGCCCTCGGGTCTACGAAACTTTTGCTTCGGCTTTACATCCTTGTTTGGATGTTGGCTGGTTCTAAGTCACCGTTGTCAACGATTCAGTGCTTCGAGTGTCGTGTGTCCAATGGCCGATTTTCTTTTGGAACTTCATTCTGAAGTATTCACGAACGCGTGCCTCGTGTCTCTTTGGCGTTTGACAATCGGACGGGAAATCTCGGTCAACATCATTGTCGCGTGCATTAAGAGAACTGACACAAGGCTTTGGAGTAACCGATCCGAGCGGCGCAAAAATCGTCTCGCGTTTCTACGTTAACAGGTGTTCAAGTACACCGAGGTCGCGCTCAGATTTTCTCAAGTGAATGAGTACGAGTCGTATGCAACGCTCTTGATGAATTTGTCGGATTAATGTTCTTTCAAATACACTGTACGAGCTTTGGCACCGTTTTGAGATACTTCGACGAATATAATTGGCGATTGTGAATACTGAAAATGTATCGAACCTGATCTCGAGAATTATGGAATGGCAGTTTTTTTTAAGCTCCACATTCGCTGAAGAAGCCCGAAAAAATCCGCAATCATCCGCGAAAGTTCAGCGAGTTCATCAGAGGAGAATTATTGCACTTACTGTAAAATTCGTTTGGAAAAAGAAACAAGTTTTAGTCTAAATTTGACAAAATCTAGCGGTATCTTCCATAATATTCGAAAAAAATTCAATAGCCATCGTTAGGTAAATACGCTTGTTGAAAAAAAACGGATTAATTGACAAACTATTCAAAACTAATCCAGTTTTTATTCTTTATAACAATTATGAACGAATATAACAAGCTTCGGAATTCTAAATTGAATGGTGATTTTTCAAGATTCACATGATATATATCAAGTGAAGTATATCCGATCTATTTCACGATATATATCCATTGATATTTATGTTGGATATATATCATTGATATTTATCCTAAAATACAACAAAAAATGGCGCATTTTTGTTTATCAAAATAACTTTATCTTCGTGCAACCATACATGGCCCTGTGCCGACTCGACTTTAAAATACCAAACTATGACGACTTATCTATGTATTTGTCGTTGGTATTTTTTATCAGTAGGCTTAAAAAGGCTCCCAATATTTTTTGTAAGTGCCGAAATTTCAAAGAATACCATTGTCTTTCGACCAGCTGCGTTTCTTCCAGTGTTCACAATATTCTCATTTGTGGAATAACAACGGTTTTAGACAAGTAAAGATGTTGGTTGCGCTATGAATTACGATAATAATATGATGTTAAATTGAGACTTGGTTGACTAGGCTCTGATGTGTGCGTGCGCGTAACGATTATAAAGTTGTTACATTGTTTACAACAACTCCTCTGACTACACAATCAGTATCAGATTCGTAATTCAATATTTTTGATTCCTTGTTGCTTCTGTTAATTTTTTTCATCAGAGATATTTTATTATCAATATTAAAGATATCAGAGCTTATAAATATGAGAAGTTTAATAGGAACTTTTATTTGAACTTGTTCATTTATTAGATAAAAAGAGAAAACCTACCTTATTATTTTTTCATTGGAAAGTCTAGATTTTTTAAATGTGCAAGACTGATTATCGTAAAAAAAGCAAATAAATAAATATTGAAATAATAAAAATTGGGGTTATTTTTATAAATAAAAAAAATATAGAAAAATTGGATATATAATAGAATATCGAATATTTTTTATATTTATAATAAATATCGGATTTTTACGAAACCTGTGATATTTTCAGCTTCCTACTAATAGGCCAGCCTCAATTGGATCAGCAAATTTTGATTGATTGGAACATCGATCGGGGATCTAAATCAATTGAACCGGAAATCGGCGACAAAAGAATGAAAACTTGAAAATCATCAGCCCAAAGTTTCCTCGTCATTACACAGGCCATTGTTTATTGCACAATTATATTCATGAGTTTGCGCATTGTTAGCGAGTCGGAATATTTTAAGGAGACTTTCTTGCGCGGTCGACAGTCTTGTGAGAAAAATGTAATGTGCCGATTATTAAGAATGTAGAACAATGTTGAAATGTTTTATTTCTCTCTCTCTCTCTCTCTCTCTCTCTCTCTCTCTCTCTCTCTCTCTCTCTCTCGTTCTCTCTCTCTCTCATTCTCTCTCCGTTTTTCTCCTCGATCCCTCTTTCGTCCTTGGCCGCTATATAAGACCGCCCACGGCTCGATACGAGGTCTCACGACGCTTTGGTGCTCTACAGGCTGCCTCAGCTCTTGTCTCTCTGCTCTCCTCTTATCGCGCTCTCTCCCCTGACACAAGACCCCTTGCGGCTGCTGCAAATTTCAAGTGTACGCACTCCTATCAGGATTATTTCTATTAAGAAGGGTGTGCGTTTCGTGCTTAATGGCTCGAAAGGGTTCGCATTAAAGAGGTCGCATTGCAAATGAACATGCTCCATCCTC
>OZ010720.1:21343529-21495531 GCA_963932345.1 Ophion ventricosus
CTACATCCTAGATAATATTATCAAGAATATGTGGTATGAATTTCATTAAAATCGCTTCCTAACCTTCGTCCTAACCCCTTAAGGCCTTAGGCTACTCTAGGATTTTCCAAAAATCGATTTGTTTTTGTTAAAAATGTACCTTAGTACCTATAAAATTATATTCCAAAAGATTATGGGTGTAAAAAATCTCTAAGTACTCGGTTTTCGAATTCTAGCGCAACCCCTCTTGATTCATGTCGTGATTTTCTACTAACTTTAAACGCGTTTATCTCAAAACTACATTTTTCAAGTCGGCCGGACTCATAAATCAAACAAATTTCAACCGATTCACTTGAAATTTTAACTGTATATTTAGAATTACATTTTCTGAGGCACTACGTAGCACTTTTTTATTATATTGCACAGTTCCTTTTTTATAAACAATTTTCTGACGATTTTCTCATGGCATTTTATACTTTTTGTTTTAGAAATGCGCAATTTTGACAAAAAACAATATATCAAAAAAATCCTACGTACTTCTATAGCTATTTTTATATACAATCGAAAAAACTTTAGTGTCTCATCATAGCTCAAAAATTATATGAGCTGTCGGTTTGGCCGTTGAACTTCCAGAAACAAAGGCGTCATCGGAAAAATGCTGCACAGTCGCCATTTTGTTATGTATCGCTGTGAAAAAATAATTTTGTATAGTCAATTACGTGTACAATAAAACCCCTATTTTGTAATTCCGAATTATTTTATGGTTTCGCTGAAAAAAAATCACAAAATATGCCCTTTTTTGGCCTCTAGAGTAACCTGAGGCCTTAACGAGTGTCTTTAATGCCGATCTAGGGGTGCGGGCGACGCATGGGCAAAGAAAAGTCCGGAAATTGATGTTGACCCAATGCCGTCCATGTATCACGAGATACATGCAGTGAGGGAAGTACGTCATCGCAGTAAAGCACAATAAACGCGGACAAGCGTGATGAGCGCACACAATCCGCGACCGTGACGATGAAGAGAGAGAGAGAGAGAGAGAGAGAGAGAGAGAGAGAGAGAGAGGGAGAGAGATAGAGAGAGCGGATGTCCCACTTTGCGTACAGGACTTCGTCCTTGTTCACCGCTAACTTTTCTCCGGGCTGCGATCCTCCCGTTCCATCTGAATATCAGTGGCTTCCCAACCTTCAGCTTAAGCCACCCATCACTCGCAATGCTTCATGTATCCTATCCCTATCCTCTTAAGTAAGTTGAGGTGTTACAGTCCTTTTTCTTATCCAAAAGTTAAGCCGCTTCCCAATCTGACAGCGTCGCATACATTTTTGAGGTGTGAGTGTGTTTGTGTGTGTGTGTGTGTGTACTGTCGGTTATCTCGATCTATGGCTGATTCGTGACACGGCAAAATTACGACCAGCAAAAATTAAAGAATATTTATCTGGAAAAAAAAACGGAAGGCTGAGGCAGTATACAACGAAAGACCCGTGCGCATATTTCTTAGGGATACCTAAGTTCCGATCGGATCCCGATTGGAATATGATACGGATTCCCTAGAAGGGGTATCCTCATCGGGATCCAGATGATGCCCACTGCGTAGCATAAGGCGGATACGTATTTCAAATACGTATTAAATACATTTTTCTTAGCAAGCTAGCCAGAGTTATTCTCGCTTCGCTCAAACAAAGCCAGCCAGCTCCTATCGAATGCGAATTAAAAAATGAACCTTTAAATACAGAAATGATAAAGCTAATCTGAATCATCGTATTCTCAATACATTTGTATTGAGGTCGAAGGCCCAGAACCTTCCTGTGCGGAAAATTGGCAGGGCATCACTAATTTAATTCGGGGCCTTCAAGGGATTGATTATTAATTCCATAGTAGGGTTTTCTGCAAAAGAGCCAGACTGGGTTCCTATTAGGGAATTGTAGGGTAGGTAGGTTGACTAAAACCTATGGTATAAGAACGGAGACCAAGTAAAGGCCTTTAATGGGCGTAGTTGTAGATTCCCTAGTAGCGATTTCCCCAATACTACTGGACTTTGCTATTATAGGGGCAAATCAGTATAAATTGCTTGACTAAAGAATTTGTGGCATTATAATTATCGAGATCGATTAAATATAATAATTAAACTATGCGTTTAGTAGACGAGCTGTGACGCCTTGAACCAACACGGATGCAGTGCGTTCATTGTAACAAAGCGTCATCAAACGTGTCAAAATATGCGACAGAATTCTAACCCTCAAATGTATTGAAATAATACATTTCTTTTTCACAGTGCACACACACGCACGTACGTGTGTGGCTGCAATAATTTGTTATGCCACACCGTTGAGGCAACTTTAAAGGCCCTGATTATTTTGCTTTCAAAGACACTCGGTAGCATAGTGTGACCGGCCATTGATGGCCCATGTGAGGCTTCCAGACTAGGGCCTTAATAAAGCTAGGGGAAATTAAACTGGGCCCGATCAAAGCCCGAACTCAATTTCCGCACGGGTTCTGGGACATTCTATAACATTCTCGATCATCCTGGAAACATTCTGGAACATTCTAGAACATTCTAGAGCATTCTCAAACATTCTTAAACATTCTCGGACCTTTTTAAAGATCCTAGAACATTTTGAAAACTTCTGGAAGATTTTATAACATTCTGGGATATCATACAACATTCTCGAACATTCTAAAACATTCTCGAACATTCTATAACATTCTCAAACATTCTAGAACATACTCGAACATTATAGAACATTCTGGGAACATTCTGGAACATTCTGGTCAGTCTCGGCCACTTCGCCACCCGACCCCCAGCTGCTTCACCGAATTCCCATGAGAAGTCCGTTGGTGCGATGCGCTATTTCGACACCCATATCTCCGAAACCAACCCCTGCAGTTCCAAACCGAAACCTTCTTCATGGATGGGGGATGGAGGGCTACCATACCATCTAACTCCCATATGGCTGCGGGAGTAGGTTGCGGACCTATAGCGGGACACACGGACAAACCATCCTTACATTTATTATATATATTGATTAAATACATATTTTCTTACTTCGAACGATCTCCATTTAATTAAAAAGTAATTACATACAATAAATATCCTATATCACTTTTCTCCAGAAAAAAATTTCAAGGTCTATATATTGTTTTTGTCGAAAATTTTTATCAAATGCAAGAATTTTTTTCGAAATTCTGTTATTAAGGTCATGTGTCACACGCCAGAAAATTTCGACGCGGCCTCCCATCATGGCGGTACGGCAGAACCTCGCAGCTTTGGCTACGAGTCACCGCCTGCTCCCGCCAGAGAACGCCGCGCACGTATTCTATAGGGGCTCCATGCCTGGCGTTACGCCGAAGACTCGAGACCCTATAGGCGACGATTGCTGTGCGTGTGTGTGTTCGATACGCCGGCCACGTGCAGAGAGAGAGAGAGGTGAACTTTTTGCATGCGTTCGGTCGTAACGAAAATACTTTGAATGATGTATGTGTGTGTATACATCGATGGATACACACCTAGTCTTAGGCGACCGTGTTTCGCTTCTACGCATGAGGCGTGAATCTGCTAGCGTTCCGATTCCGGCAATAACGGTTGCCCGATCATAGCTATCGCAAAAATGCGATACAATTAATAAATAATTAATTGTTTATGTCCAACAATATATATGAAAATACATCTGACAATTCCGTCCAGATTCAAGAGATTATAAAAATGTTCAGCAATCTAGGTTCTAGATACTAAAAAAGTTCAGCAATTCTAGGTACTTTCTGGGTAGGATACTATAGTATTAGTATTGCTTGATGTATTCGAAAAGAGTTCTGGCTCCTAACTGTTGTCAAATAATTGTAAATAAATTTTATCGGCATCTTAACTATGCAAGTGTGATCTGCTGATGGATAGGCGTTAATTCTAGGTACTTTGTGGGTAGGATACTATAGTATTTGTATTGTTTGATGTATTCGAAAAGAGTTCTGGCTCCTAACTGTTGTCAAATAATTGTAACAAAATTTTATCGGCATCTTAACTATGCAAGTGTGATCTGCTGATGGATAGGCGTTAGTTCTATGTACTTTCGGAGTAGGATACTATAGTGTTTGTATTGTTTGATGTATTCGAAAAGAGTTCTGGCTCCAAACTGTTGTCAAATAATTGTAAAAAAATTTTATCGGCATCTTAAGTATGCAAGTGTGATCTGCTGATGGATAGGCGTTAATTCTAGGTACTTTCTGGGTAGGATACTATAGTATTGGTATTGTTTGATGTATTCGAAAAGAGTTCTGGCTCCTAACTGTTGTCCAATAATTGTAAATAAATTTTATCGGCATCTTAACTATGCAAGTGTGATCTGCTGATGGATAGGCGTTAGTTCTAGGTACTTTCGGGGTAGGATACTATAGTATTTGTATTGGTTGATGTGTTCGAAAAGAGTTCTGGCTCCTAACTGTTGTCAAATAATTGTAAAAAAATTTTATCGGCATCTTAACTATGCAAGTGTGATCTGCTGATGGATAGGCGTTAGTTCTAGATACTTTCGGGGTAGGATACTATAGTACTTGTATTGTTTGATGTATTCGAAAAGAGTTCTGGCTCCTAACTGTTGTCAAATAATTGTAAAAAAATTTTATCGGCATCTTAACAATGCAAGTGTGATCTGCTGATGGATAGGCGTTAGTTCTAGGTACTTTCTGGGTAGGATACTATAGTATTTGTATTGTTTGATGTATTCGAAAAGAGTTCTGGCTCCTAACTGTTGTCAAATAATTGTAAAAAAATTTTATCGGCATCTTAACTATGCAAGTGTGATCTGCTGATGGATAGGCGTTAGTTCTAGGTACTTTCTGGGTAGGGTACTATAGTATTAGTATTGTTTGATGTATTCGAAAAGAGTTCTGGCTCCTAACTGTTATCAAATAATTGTAAATAAATTTTATCGGCATCTTAACTATGCAAGTGTGATCTGCTGATGGATAGGCGTTAGTTCTAGGTACTTTCGGGGTAGGATACTATAGTATTTGTATTGTTTGATGTATTCGAAAAGAGTTCTGGCTCCTAACTGTTGTCAAATAATTGTAAAAAAATTTTATCGGCATCTTAACTATGCAAGTGTGATCTGCTGATGGATAGGCGTTAGTTCTAGGTACTTTCTGGGTAGGATACTATAGTATTAGTATTGTTTGATGTATTCGAAAAGAGTTCTGGCTCCTAACTGTTGTCAAATAATTGTAAAAAAATTTTATCGGCATCTTAACAATGCAAGTGTGATCTGCTGATGGATAGGCGTTAGTTCTAGGTACTTTCTGGGTAGGATACTATAGTATTTGTATTGCTTGATGTATTCGAAAAGAGTTCTGGCTCCTAACTGTTGTCAAATAATTGTAAAAAAATTTTATCGGCATCTTAACTATGCAAGTGTGATCTGCTGATGGATAGGCGTTAGTTCTAGGTACTTTCTGGGTAGGATACTATAGTATTAGTATTGTTTGATGTATTCGAAAAGAGTTCTGGCTCCTAACTGTTATCAAATAATTGTAAATAAATTTTATCGGCATCTTAACTATGCAAGTGTGATCTGCTGATGGATAGGCGTTAGTTCTAGGTACTTTCGGGGTAGGATACTATAGTATTTGTATTGTTTGATGTATTCGAAAAGAGTTCTGGCTCCTAACTGTTGTCAAATAATTGTAAAAAAATTTTATCGGCATCTTAACTATGCAAGTGTGATCTGCTGATGGATAGGCGTTAGTTCTAGGTACTTTCTGGGTAGGATACTATAGTATTAGTATTGTTTGATGTATTCGAAAAGAGTTCTGGCTCCTAACTGTTGTCAAATAATTGTAAAAAAATTTTATCGGCATCTTAACTATGCAAGTGTGATCTGCTGATGGATAGGCGTTAGTTCTAGGTACTTTCTGGGTAGGATACTATAGTATTAGTATTGTTTGATGTATTCGAAAAGAGTTCTGGCTCCTAACTGTTATCAAATAATTGTAAATAAATTTTATCGGCATCTTAACTATGCAAGTGTGATCTGCTGATGGATAGGCGTTAGTTCTAGGTACTTTCGGGGTAGGATACTATAGTATTTGTATTGTTTGATGTATTCGAAAAGAGTTCTGGCTCCTAACTGTTGTCAAATAATTGTGAAAAAATTTTATCGGCATCTTAACTATGCAAGTGTGATCTGCTGATGGATAGGCGTTAGTTCTAGGTACTTTCTGGGTAGGATACTATAGTATTTGTATTGTTTGATGTATTCGAAAAGAGTTCTGACTCCTAACTGTTGTCAAATAATTGTAAAAAAATTTTATCGGCATCTCAACTATGCAAGTGTGATCTGCTGAAGGATAGGCGTTAGTTCTAGGTACTTTCTGGGTAGGATACTATAGTATTTGTATTGTTTGATGTATTCTAAAAGAGTTCTGGCTCCTAACTGTTGTCAAATAATTGTAAAAAAATTTTATCGGCATCTTAACTATGCAAGTGTGATCTGCTGATGGATAGGCGTTAGTTCTGGGTACTTTCTGGGTAGGAATCTATAGTATTTGTATTGTTTGATGTATTCGAAAAGAGTTCTGGCTCCTAACTGTTGTCAAATAATTGTAAAAAAATTTTATCGGCATCTTAACTATGCAAGTGTGATCTGCTGATGGATAGGCGTTAGTTCTAGGTACTTTCTGGGTAGGATACTATAGTATTAGTATTGTTTGATGTATTCGAAAAGAGTTCTGGCTCCTAACTGTTATCAAATAATTGTAAAAAAATTTTATCGGCATCTTAACTATGCAAGTGTGATCTGCTGATGGATAGGCGTTAGTTCTAGGTACTTTCTGGGTAGGATACTATAGTATTAGTATTGTTTGATGTATTCGAAAAGAGTTCTGGCTCCTAACTGTTGTCAAATAATTGTAAAAAAATTTTATCGGCATCTTAACTATGCAAGTGTGATCTGCTGATGGATAGGCGTTAGTTCTAGGTACTTTCTGGGTAGGATACTATAGTATTAGTATTGTTTGATGTATTCGAAAAGAGTTCTGACTCCTAACTGTTGTCAAATAATTGTAAAAAAATTTTATCGGCATCTTAACTATGCAAGTGTGATCTGCTGATGGATAGGCGTTAGTTCTAGGTACTTTCTGGGTAGGATACTATAGTATTAGTATTGTTTGATGTATTCGAAAAGAGTTCTGGCTCCTAACTGTTATCAAATAAGTGTAAATAAATTTTATCGGCATCTTAACTATGCAAGTGTGATCTGCTGATGGATAGGCGTTAGTTCTAGGTACTTTCGGGGTAGGATACTATAGTATTTGTATTGTTTGATGTATTCGAAAAGAGTTCTGGCTCCTAACTGTTGTCAAATAATTGTAAAAAAATTTTATCGGCATCTTAACTATGCAAGTGTGATCTGCTGTTGGATAGGCGTTAGTTCTAGGTACTTTCTGGGTAGGATACTATAGTATTAGTATTGTTTGATGTATTCGAAAAGAGTTCTGGCTCCTAACTGTTGTCAAATAATTGTAAAAAAATTTTATCGGCATCTTAACTATGCAAGTGTGATCTGCTGATGGATAGGCGTTAGTTCTAGGTACTTTCGGGGTAGGATACTATAGTATTTGTATTGTTTGATGTATTCGAAAAAAGTTCTGGCTCCTAACTGGTGTCAAATAATTGTAAAAAAATTTTATCGGCATCTTAACTATGCAAGTGTGATCTGCTAAAGGATAGGCGTTAGTTCTAGGTACTTTCTGGGTAGGATACTATAGTATTTGTATTGTTTGATGTATTCTAAAAGAGTTCTGGCTCCTAACTGTTGTCAAATAATTGTAAAAAAATTTTATCGGCATCTTAACTATGCAAGTGTGATCTGCTGATGGATAGGCGTTAGTTCTAGGTACTTTCTGGGTAGGATACTATAGTATTTGTATTGTTTGATGTATTCGAAAAGAGTTCTGGCTCCTAACTGTTGTCAAATAATTGTAAAAAAATTTTATCGGCATCTTAACTATGCAAGTGTGATCTGCTGATGGATAGGCGTTAGTTCTAGGTACTTTCTGGGTAGGATACTATAGTATTAGTATTGTTTGATGTATTCGAAAAGAGTTCTGGCTCCTAACTGTTATCAAATCATTGTAAATAAATTTTATCGGCATCTTAACTATGCAAGTGTGATCTGCTGATGGATAGGCGTGAGTTCTAGGTACTTTCGGGGTAGGATACTATAGTATTTGTATTGTTTGATGTATTCGAAAAGAGTTCTGGCTCCTAACTGTTGTCAAATAATTGTAAAAAAATTTTATCGGCATCTTAACTATGCAAGTGTGATCTGCTGATGGATAGGCGTTAGTTCTAGGTACTTTCTGGGTAGGATACTATAGTATTAGTATTGTTTGATGTATTCGAAAAGAGTTCTGGCTCCTAACTGTTGTCAAATAATTGTAAAAAAATTTTATCGGCATCTTAACTATGCAAGTGTGATCTGCTGATGGATAGGCGTTAGTTCTAGGTACTTTCGGGGTAGGATACTATAGTATTTGTATTGTTTGATGTATTCGAAAAGAGTTCTGGCTCCTAACTGTTGTCAAATAATTGTAAAAAAAATTTATCGGCATCTTAACTATGCAAGTGTGATCTGCTGAAGGATAGGCGTTAGTTCTAGGTACTTTCTGGGTAGGATACTATAGTATTTGTATTGTTTGATGTATTCTAAAAGAGTTCTGGCTCCTAACTGTTGTCAAATAATTGTAAAAAAATTTTATCGGCATCTTAACTATGCAAGTGTGATCTGCTGATGGATAGGCGTTAGTTCTAGGTACTTTCTGGATAGGATACTATAGTATTTGTATTGTTTGATGTATTCGAAAAGAGTTCTGGCTCCTAACTGTTGTCAAATAATTGTGAAAAAATTTTATCGGCATCTTAACTATGCAAGTGTGATCTGCTGATGGATAGGCGTTAGTTCTAGGTACTTTCTGGGTAGGATACTATAGTATTTGTATTGTTTGATGTATTCGAAAAGAGTTCTGGCTCCTAACTGTTGTCAAATAATTGTAAAAAAATTTTATCGGCATCTTAACTATGCAAGTGTGATCTGCTGAAGGATAGGCGTTAGTTCTAGGTACTTTCTGGGTAGGATACTATAGTATTTGTATTGTTTGATGTATTCTAAAAGAGTTCTGGCTCCTAACTGTTGTCAAATAATTGTAAAAAAATTTTATCGGCATCTTAACTATGCAAGTGTGATCTGCTGATGGATAGGCGTTAGTTCTGGGTACTTTCTGGGTAGGAATCTATAGTATTTGTATTGTTTGATGTATTCGAAAAGAGTTCTGGCTCCTAACTGTTGTCAAATAATTGTAAAAAAATTTTATCGGCATCTTAACTATGCAAGTGTGATCTGCTGATGGATAGGCGTTAGTTCTAGGTACTTTCTGGGTAGGATACTATAGTATTAGTATTGTTTGATGTATTCGAAAAGAGTTCTGGCTCCTAACTGTTATCAAATAATTGTAAATAAATTTTATCGGCATCTTAACTATGCAAGTGTGATCTGCTGATGGATAGGCGTTAGTTCTAGGTACTTTCGGGGTAGGATACTATAGTATTTGTATTGTTTGATGTATTCGAAAAGAGTTCTGGCTCATAACTGTTGTCAAATAATTGTAAAAAAATTTTATCGGCATCTTAACTATGCAAGTGTGATCTGCTGATGGATAGGCGTTAGTTCTAGGTACTTTCTGGGTAGGATACTATAGTATTAGTATTGTTTGATGTATTCAAAAAGAGTTCTGGCTCCTAACTGTTGTCAAATAATTGTAAAAAAATTTTATCGGCATCTTAACTATGCAAGTGTGATCTGCTGATGGATAGGCGTTAGTTCTAGGTACTTTCTGGGTAGGATACTATAGTATTTGTATTGTTTGATGTATTCGAAAAGAGTTCTGGCTCCTAACTGTTGTCAAATAATTGTAAAAAAATTTTATCGGCATCTTAACTATGCAAGTGTGATCTGCTGATGGATAGGTGTTAGTTCTAGGTACTTTCTGGGTAGGATACTATAGTATTTGTATTGTTTGATGTATTCGAAAAGAGTTCTGGCTCCTAACTGTTGTCAAATAATTGTAAAAAAATTTTATCGGCATCTTAACTATGCAAGTGTGATCTGCTGATGGATAGGCGTTAGTTCTAGGTACTTTCTGGGTAGGATACTATAGTATTAGTATTGTTTGGTGTATTCGAAAAGAGTTCTGGCTCCTAACTGTTATTAAATCATTGTAAATAAATTTTATCGGCATCTTAACTATGCAAGTGTGATCTGCTGATGGATAGGCGTTAGTTCTAGGTACTTTCTGGGTAGGATACTATAGTATTAGTATTGTTTGATGTATTCGAAAAGAGTTCTGGCTCCTAACTGTTGTCAAATAATTGTAAAAAAATTTTATCGGCATCTTAACTATGCAAGTGTGATCTGCTGATGGATAGGCGTTAGTTCTAGGTACTTTCGGGGTAGGATACTATAGTATTAGTATTGTTTGATGTATTCGAAAAGAGTTCTGGCTCCTAACTGTTGTCAAATAATTGTAAAAAAATTTTATCGGCATCTTAACTATGCAAGTGTGATCTGCTGATGGATAGGCGTTAGTTCTAGGTACTTTCGGGGTAGGATACTATAGTATTTGTATTGTTTGATGTATTCGAAAAGAGTTCTGGCTCCTAACTGTTGTCAAATAATTGTAAAAAAATTTTATCGGCATCTTAACTATGCAAGTGTGATCTGCTGAAGGATAGGCGTTAGTTCTAGGTACTTTCTGGGTAGGATACTATAGTATTTGTATTGTTTGATGTATTCTAAAAGAGTTCTGGCTCCTAACTGTTGTCAAATAATTGTAAAAAAATTTTATCGGCATCTTAACTATGCAAGTGTGATCTGCTGATGGATAGGCGTTAGTTCTAGGTACTTTCTGGGTAGGATACTATAGTATTAGTATTGTTTGATGTATTCGAAAAGAGTTCTGGCTCCTAACTGTTATCAAATAATTGTAAAAAAATTTTATCGGCATCTTAACTATGCAAGTGTGATCTGCTGATGGATAGGCGTTAGTTCTAGGTACTTTCTGGGTAGGATACTATAGTATTAGTATTGTTTGATGTATTCGAAAAGAGTTCTGGCTCCTAACTGTTGTCAAATAATTGTAAAAAAATTTTATCGGCATCTTAACTATGCAAGTGTGATCTGCTGATGGATAGGCGTTAGTTCTAGGTACTTTCTGGGTAGGATACTATAGTATTTGTATTGTTTGATGTATTCGAAAAGAGTTCTGGCTCCTAACTGTTGTCAAATAATTGTAAAAAAATTTTATCGGCATCTTAACTATGCAAGTGTGATCTGCTGATGGATAGGCGTTAGTTCTAGGTACTTTCTGGGTAGGATACTATAGTATTAGTATTGTTTGATGTATTCGAAAAGAGTTCTGGCTCCTAACTGTTATCAAATAAGTGTAAATAAATTTTATCGGCATCTTAACTATGCAAGTGTGATCTGCTGATGGATAGGCGTTAGTTCTAGGTACTTTCGGGGTAGGATACTATAGTATTTGTATTGTTTGATGTATTCGAAAAGAGTTCTGGCTCCTAACTGTTGTCAAATAATTGTAAAAAAATTTTATCGGCATCTTAACTATGCAAGTGTGATCTGCTGTTGGATAGGCGTTAGTTCTAGGTACTTTCTGGGTAGGATACTATAGTATTAGTATTGTTTGATGTATTCGAAAAGAGTTCTGGCTCCTAACTGTTGTCAAATAATTGTAAAAAAATTTTATCGGCATCTTAACTATGCAAGTGTGATCTGCTGATGGATAGGCGTTAGTTCTAGGTACTTTCTGGGTAGGATACTATAGTATTTGTATTGTTTGATGTATTCGAAAAGAGTTCTGGCTCCTAACTGTTGTCAAATAATTGTAAAAAAATTTTATCGGCATCTTAACTATGCAAGTGTGATCTGCTGATGGATAGGCGTTAGTTCTAGGTACTTTCTGGGTAGGATACTATAGTATTAGTATTGTTTGATGTATTCGAAAAGAGTTCTGGCTCCTAACTGTTATCAAATCATTGTAAATAAATTTTATCGGCATCTTAACTATGCAAGTGTGATCTGCTGATGGATAGGCGTTAGTTCTAGGTACTTTCGGGGTAGGATACTATAGTATTTGTATTGTTTGATGTATTCGAAAAGAGTTCTGGCTCCTAACTGTTGTCAAATAATTGTAAAAAAATTTTATCGGCATCTTAACTATGCAAGTGTGATCTGCTGATGGATAGGCGTTAGTTCTAGGTACTTTCTGGGTAGGATACTATAGTATTAGTATTGTTTGATGTATTCGAAAAGAGTTCTGGCTCCTAACTGTTGTCAAATAATTGTAAAAAAATTTTATCGGCATCTTAACTATGCAAGTGTGATCTGCTGATGGATAGGCGTTAGTTCTAGGTACTTTCGGGGTAGGATACTATAGTATTTGTATTGTTTGATGTATTCGAAAAGAGTTCTGGCTCCTAACTGTTGTCAAATAATTGTAAAAAAAATTTATCGGCATCTTAACTATGCAAGTGTGATCTGCTGAAGGATAGGCGTTAGTTCTAGGTACTTTCTGGGTAGGATACTATAGTATTTGTATTGTTTGATGTATTCTAAAAGAGTTCTGGCTCCTAACTGTTGTCAAATAATTGTAAAAAAATTTTATCGGCATCTTAACTATGCAAGTGTGATCTGCTGATGGATAGGCGTTAGTTCTAGGTACTTTCTGGATAGGATACTATAGTATTTGTATTGTTTGATGTATTCGAAAAGAGTTCTGGCTCCTAACTGTTGTCAAATAATTGTGAAAAAATTTTATCGGCATCTTAACTATGCAAGTGTGATCTGCTGATGGATAGGCGTTAGTTCTAGGTACTTTCTGGGTAGGATACTATAGTATTAGTATTGTTTGATGTATTCGAAAAGAGTTCTGGCTCCTAACTGTTATCAAATAATTGTAAAAAAATTTTATCGGCATCTTAACTATGCAAGTGTGATCTGCTGAAGGATAGGCGTTAGTTCTAGGTACTTTCTGGGTAGGATACTATAGTATTTGTATTGTTTGATGTATTCTAAAAGAGTTCTGGCTCCTAACTGTTGTCAAATAATTGTAAAAAAATTTTATCGGCATCTTAACTATGCAAGTGTGATCTGCTGATGGATAGGCGTTAGTTCTGGGTACTTTCTGGGTAGGAATCTATAGTATTTGTATTGTTTGATGTATTCGAAAAGAGTTCTGGCTCCTAACTGTTGTCAAATAATTGTAAAAAAATTTTATCGGCATCTTAACTATGCAAGTGTGATCTGCTGATGGATAGGCGTTAGTTCTAGGTACTTTCTGGGTAGGATACTATAGTATTAGTATTGTTTGATGTATTCGAAAAGAGTTCTGGCTCCTAACTGTTATCAAATAATTGTAAATAAATTTTATCGGCATCTTAACTATGCAAGTGTGATCTGCTGATGGATAGGCGTTAGTTCTAGGTACTTTCGGGGTAGGATACTATAGTATTTGTATTGTTTGATGTATTCGAAAAGAGTTCTGGCTCCTAACTGTTGTCAAATAATTGTAAAAAAATTTTATCGGCATCTTAACTATGCAAGTGTGATCTGCTGATGGATAGGCGTTAGTTCTAGGTACTTTCTGGGTAGGATACTATAGTATTAGTATTGTTTGATGTATTCGAAAAGAGTTCTGGCTCCTAACTGTTGTCAAATAATTGTAAAAAAATTTTATCGGCATCTTAACTATGCAAGTGTGATCTGCTGATGGATAGGCGTTAGTTCTAGGTACTTTCTGGGTAGGATACTATAGTATTTGTATTGTTTGATGTATTCGAAAAGAGTTCTGGCTCCTAACTGTTGTCAAATAATTGTAAAAAAATTTTATCGGCATCTTAACTATGCAAGTGTGATCTGCTGATGGATAGGTGTTAGTTCTAGGTACTTTCTGGGTAGGATACTATAGTATTTGTATTGTTTGATGTATTCGAAAAGAGTTCTGGCTCCTAACTGTTGTCAAATAATTGTAAAAAAATTTTATCGGCATCTTAACTATGCAAGTGTGATCTGCTGATGGATAGGCGTTAGTTCTAGGTACTTTCTGGGTAGGATACTATAGTATTAGTATTGTTTGGTGTATTCGAAAAGAGTTCTGGCTCCTAACTGTTATTAAATCATTGTAAATAAATTTTATCGGCATCTTAACTATGCAAGTGTGATCTGCTGATGGATAGGCGTTAGTTCTAGGTACTTTCTGGGTAGGATACTATAGTATTAGTATTGTTTGATGTATTCGAAAAGAGTTCTGGCTCCTAACTGTTGTCAAATAATTGTAAAAAAATTTTATCGGCATCTTAACTATGCAAGTGTGATCTGCTGATGGATAGGCGTTAGTTCTAGGTACTTTCGGGGTAGGATACTATAGTATTAGTATTGTTTGATGTATTCGAAAAGAGTTCTGGCTCCTAACTGTTGTCAAATAATTGTAAAAAAATTTTATCGGCATCTTAACTATGCAAGTGTGATCTGCTGATGGATAGGCGTTAGTTCTAGGTACTTTCGGGGTAGGATACTATAGTATTTGTATTGTTTGATGTATTCGAAAAGAGTTCTGGCTCCTAACTGTTGTCAAATAATTGTAAAAAAATTTTATCGGCATCTTAACTATGCAAGTGTGATCTGCTGAAGGATAGGCGTTAGTTCTAGGTACTTTCTGGGTAGGATACTATAGTATTTGTATTGTTTGATGTATTCTAAAAGAGTTCTGGCTCCTAACTGTTGTCAAATAATTGTAAAAAAATTTTATCGGCATCTTAACTATGCAAGTGTGATCTGCTGATGGATAGGCGTTAGTTCTAGGTACTTTCTGGGTAGGATACTATAGTATTAGTATTGTTTGATGTATTCGAAAAGAGTTCTGGCTCCTAACTGTTGTCAAATAATTGTAAAAAAATTTTATCGGCATCTTAACTATGCAAGTGTGATCTGCTGATGGATAGGCATTAGTTCTAGGTACTTTCGGGGTAGGATACTATAGTATTTGTATTGTTTGATGTATTCGAAAAGAGTTCTGGCTCCTAACTGTTGTCAAATAATTGTAAAAAAATTTTATCGGCATCTTAACTATGCAAGTGTGATCTGCTGAAGGATAGGCGTTAGTTCTAGGTACTTTCTGGGTAGGATACTATAGTATTTGTATTGTTTGATGTATTCTAAAAGAGTTCTGGCTCCTAACTGTTGTCAAATAATTGTAAAAAAATTTTATCGGCATCTTAACTATGCAAGTGTGATCTGCTGATGGATAGGCGTTAGTTCTAGGTACTTTCTGGGTAGGATACTATAGTATTTGTATTGTTTGATGTATTCGAAAAGAGTTCTGGCTCCTAACTGTTGTCAAATAATTGTAAAAAAATTTTATCGTCATCTTAACTATGCAAGTGTGATCTGCTGATGGATAGGCGTTAGTTCTAGGTACTTTCTGGGTAGGATACTATAGTATTAGTATTGTTTGATGTATTCGAAAAGAGTTCTGGCTCCTAACTGTTATCAAATAATTGTAAATAAATTGTATCGGCATCTTAACTATGCAAGTGTGATCTGCTGATGGATAGGCGTTAGTTCTAGGTACTTTCGGGGTAGGATACTATAGTATTTGTATTGTTTGATGTATTCGAAAAGAGTTCTGGCTCCTAACTGTTGTCAAATAATTGTAAAAAAATTTTATCGGCATCTTAACTATGCAAGTGTGATCTGCTGATGGATAGGCGTTAGTTCTAGGTACTTTGTGGGTAGGATACTATAGTATTTGTATTGTTCGATGTATTCGAAAAGAGTTCTGGCTCCTAACTGTTGTCAAATAATTGTAAAAAAATTTTATCGGCATCTTAACTATGCAAGTGTGATCTGCTGATGGATAGGCGTTAGTTTAGGTACTTTCTGGGTAGGATACTATAGTATTTGTATTGTTTGATGTATTCGAAAAGAGTTCTGGCTCCTAACTGTTGTCAAATAATTGTAAAAAAATTTTATCGGCATCTTAACTATGCAAGTGTGATCTGCTGATGGATAGGCGTTAGTTCTAGGTACTTTCTGGGTAGGATACTATAGTATTTGTATTGTTTGATGTATTCGAAAAGAGTTCTGGCTCCTAACTGTTGTCAAATAATTGTAAAAAAATTTTATCGGCATCTTAACTATGCAAGTTTGATCTGCTGATGGATAGGCGTTAGTTCTAGGTACTTTCTGGGTAGGATACTATAGTATTTGTATTGTGTGATGTATTCGAAAAGCGTTCTGGCTCCTAACTGTTGTCAAATAATTGTAAATAAATTTTATCGGCATCTTAACTATGCAAGTGTGATCTGCTGATGGATAGGCGTTAGTTCTAGGTACTTTCTGGTTAGAATACTATAGTATTAGTATTGTTTGATGTATTCGAAAAGAGTTCTGGCTCCTAACTGTTGTCAAATAATTGTAAAAAAATTTTATCGAGTTTTGACAGTTATACTGTAGCGCCAATTTTTACCTAATCTTTTTCCGA
Source organism: Ophion ventricosus (assembly GCA_963932345.1). Classification (NCBI taxonomy): domain Eukaryota; kingdom Metazoa; phylum Arthropoda; class Insecta; order Hymenoptera; family Ichneumonidae; genus Ophion; species Ophion ventricosus. The sequence continues at coordinate 21,360,105 of OZ010720.1, forward strand.
TCCTTGAATAAATGATTTCAGCAAACGTCCAGGGTCTCCAGCTGCTACGGATCGGTATCTCCTGGTGATTTTTGCATTAATCCCCGGTATCCGCGATTCGATATCGAACTAGATCTTGTTCTAGAAGTTCGGGTTTCTAGCCTGGATCATATGCAAAGTTTCTATTTGAATTCTTACTACAGTCCTTAATAGTTCCGGATTAGTATCCTGGCAGGAATCCGATTTGCGAGCGTTACATTTTGCTCCCCGATCCGATATTCGACTGGATCCCGATTGAGAAACCAGAATCCTAGTCCTATTCGGAGTGTATCCATGACAATATTTCTGGCTCTATGGCAATATTTTTAAAGCAGATTTAAATAATGTACTGAAAAATGATCGGAAGGTTTCTATAAGCTGATTGCTCCACGAAATACGTCAAGTTTTCGATTTTTTTAAATAAAAAAAACTTTCCAACTGCACAACATTATTATCCAACAGCGCAGCCAGCATGTGTCCGGCCAGAGATTCTTATCAGCGAGCAGGAAAATGTCCTGAATTACAGAAGGTTTTTAACGTGCAAAAAAACATGAGTATGATAATTATATGCAAGATAGAATTTACGTTCGTGACCGTAGCAATGGCCCATCTTTATTATTTTCCACTCTAAAGCCCTGTCGAGGATGCAACGAGACGCTACTTTCTCATTATCTCACAGTTTGTCCATGGGAAATCCACTGAAAGTGCCTCAATTAATGCGCCTAAGCCGTATTAAAGGAGAAGAAAACAAAGTCGCCTCGTGCAGGCGTCTTGGAACGTTGCTTGCTCGTCCTGGCTTAATGCTGCTCACATATAATGCGTTATACGGAGTACGTGTAATGGCATATAAATTGCATACACATGTAACGTATACACTTAAAATGCTGTGCTAAAAGTGTCTGCGTCTGCGTGTTTATGGAAATTAAAAAATTTAAGAGGCTCCCAGCGTCGTTTCGAACGTTGGAAGCCTTTTGGGATTCCATTAATACGAGCTTCGCAAGTCGATGCTTCCGCGCTTCGTTGCTCCGTGGCGGAAGTAGGCGATGCACACCGTAAAGATCGAGCGGAGAGTACCTACATTTTTTTTTCGTTGCTTAAATATTGACCCGTCTGTAATGTTCTGGCTCGTAGTTGAAGCACCGCACGGAAAAAGGTTGGTCAAGGCTGCGGTACATCGATGCTCCATATTTTATAGGCACGCAGTACGTACGAGTGAAGTTTCCTGGCACTTTTATTTCACCCATTAATCTTCTCTTCTCAAACAATACTGTGCGAGTGCTTGCTCGCTTTTTGTCTGGGAAATCGGGTTGAGTTATTTTCAATTTTTGCATCATCAACGTGTTTCATCCCATGCAGAAATTTATTTGAAGAGTCCCTAGATCCTAACACATGCATATTAGGTCGTTTTTTCGAAATAAATGGTGAAAATGGTTTTATGGACGAAACTTGAAGGCTGTAACAATACCGCATTTTCGTAAAGAATTTGTAAGACATAGGGTTGGGAGAAGCATGTTGAGCAAGTTTGAAATTATCGCCCTGAAGTTCCTTAACAGTCTGTCGTATAAAAATGAAACCTACTTTGGTCAATAGAAAATTTATCTAGGAAAAAAAAGTCTGTAGACGAAATTCCTGTTATCCTTATTGTTTCACAGATAATTGGTCTCAAATGACTAAGGCCATACCAGGTCTGTAAATATGAAAGCGGAATTTGCCCATAGATGGCCCTAGCTGTCAATGTAGTTAACGACAAGTCGCGTCATTGGCGCCATTTGCTTTGTTGACATCTGCCAAAGATTTTTAACTCACAACAATACAAGTTTCATACACCAACATAGTGTGTTATAGTGTTGAACATGTCGAATTTTGTGACTGGAAATTACGATTTGCGGATAGCATTCATTTTCTGTTGACGTTTGAAAAAAACTGCTGCAGAATTGCATCGAATGCTTGTCGAAGCTTAAGGTGAGCATGCTCTTGGTAAATTACAGTGCTTTGAGTGGTTTAAAAAATGCAAAAGCGGCGATTTTGATGTGAGAAACGAAGAACGTGGGAGGCCACCGAAAAAGTTTGAAAACAGCGAATTGCAAGCATTGTTGGATGCTAAAATCTGGCGAAACTGTTAATACTGAACGCTACCGACAACAAATGATCGATTTGAATCAAGCTTTGCGTGAAAAACGACCAGAATATCAAAAAAAGGCAACACAATGTGATTTTGCTTCATGATAATGCACCATCACACACAGCAAAACTGGTCAAGGAAACGATTGAGGCGTTTAGTCGGGAAATACTTTCGCACGCGGCTTACTCACCAGACTTGGCTCCGTCCGATTACCACTTATTTGCATCGATGAGACACGCACTTGCTGAGCAGCGCTTCACTTCTTACGAAAATGTACGAAAATGGCTCGATGACTGGTTTGCCTCAAAAGAGCAAGAGTATTTTTTGGCGTGGCATCCACAAATTGCCACACAGATGGGAAAAATGTATAGCTAGCAATGGACGATACTTCGAATAAAATATTTTTCATCATTTTCATACAATAAACGTGTATTTTCTATACAAAAATTCCTGTTTCATATTTACATACCTGGTACTTTTTATGCAAATTAAGAATTGCATAAAAAAATCACACGTATGCAACATGATTTGGTAAAATGCAGTAATAAACCAACAGTTACTTTTTAATTAATTAGGTTTTGAAACATTAACATTAATTGCAATGAACTTTGAAATATTTTTTCTCATACAATGATAGAAGAAAATCTTTCAATCACTTTTTTTTAACTTTTGGGTGCAAACACGGAGAGAATTAAAAAGTAATTTTTGTCGTGAATTTCACGGTAAAAATTACCGTGATATATTTCAATGTGGTGACAAGTGAGAAAAGCATAATAATTCGTATGCGACAAGTTTTTTTTAACTCACGTTACAGAAAATTTCAAATACGTAGCTAAAATTTTACTATACAAGAAGGGTAGCGCGCACAATAATTTTTACCGAGAGCACAATACATTTTCCTATAACACTCATTAAATTTTATAATAAATCTTAAAATAACTGTTATAAAGACGATACTTTTTATAGACATTTTTGAAAGGCATAAAATAATAAAATGCACAGTAAAATTTCGCTGATATTATATATTTTTTAAATTTAAGTTTTGCGTATTTTGTTACACATCAAAATTTACTAGAAAATCTGCTAAAATTTTCTATCTGAAGAAGAAATTTTATTTTATTTTCGTGAAAATCTGTGTTTTACTCAGTAATAATAAGCGAAGTTGTCAGGGTTGTCATCTGGTTACCGTTACTGCACGGTAATTTTTAACATTTAATTCTCTCCGTGTACGTATTTGAAATACTTGCCATCACGTCTCCGCCTTGTGCTGCTTAGCGGGGCGCCATCTGGATTCCGATGAGGATACCCCTTCTAGGGAATCCTTATCATATCTCGATCGGGATCTGGTTGGAACTTAGGTGTCCCTAAGAAATTTTTTTCACGGTTTGCGGATAAAGTTGCCGATTCGTTCAAAAGTGACAAAGCATAGGTAGCGCACGTGTCGTGAAAAACCTTATTGTACACACGCGCTTCTTGGATTGTTACGGATGACCCGATGTCGACGCCAGATGCATTGTCATGCATTGCGTATAGGCGAGATGGGCGCGTGATCGAAATACTCGATCGCCATTATATCCCTGCTCGGTCAAAGTGCATGACTCGTTGTTATGGCTTCGCAGGCCATTACAGCGAGTGCACATAAATGTGGTCGTAGGCACACTGGCTACGTACAATAGCGCTTGCGTCCTATATGCAACTGACCCATAAGCGGTGTAACGAAACGATATACGTGTTCCCGTCAAGGGCCATTATTGTGTAGTTGAATTTATACTCGTAACTGGACCACAAGTTCCATCCTTCGGATCTGTTTGCGCGACAGACAAGACATTGCAGAACCTTTTGTTCCGAATTGAAGGATAATAAATGGTTTTTTTTTCTATTGCGTATAATTTTTTTATCAATTTCTGGTATATCAAAAAACTTCGAGATTAAGGCGTTACATTTATAACATTATTTATTAAAATTACATTGTTTACATTACATTACTTGGCGCTTGGAAAAATTGGTATACATTTTTTTTAGCACGACTATTAAATATGTAAGAGAATTTTTATTTCTTACAAAAACATTATACTTTTATGAACGAAAACAAACGAAAAAATGTTTGAATGGCGGAGATATGAGTCGTCTAGTAGGACTCTGTTTTGTTTAATCTTTGCCGATAGTGGATTTTTTTTTCTTTGTCAGGCATTGTCTGAAAAATAAAATAAAAATTGTATAAAAAGGTAATCTTCAAAGTGCGGCATGGAGAAAAAATTAAACATTATTTTTGTAGAAATAACACCCTTTTGACAAAAACAGATTTTTATCAAAATGTTGAGTTTCAAAAATTAATGAAAAATGAACGCGTCATCCAATGTGAAAACATCTCCTGCTACATCCTAGATAATGTTATAAGGAATATGTGGCAGAAATTTCATTAAAATCGGTTCAGTAGATCTCGAGATATTTTGTCCACCAGTTTGAAAAAAAGGGTCCTACTATACAACTTATATCTCCGCCATTTCAAAAAAATTTTATTCGTTTTTTTTTTCATTTATTCATAAAACTATAATGTATTTGTAAAATATATAAATTATACTATATATTTAATAGTCACGTAAAAAAAAATATATATACCCATTTTTCCGATTGCCAAGGTGGTATAACCCTTTAAGGCATTAGGCCACTCTAGAGGCAAAAAAGGGCATATTTTGTGATTTTTTTTCAGCGAAACCATAAAATAAATCGGAAGTACAAAATAGGGGTTTTATTATACACGTAATTGACTATACAAAATTGTTTTTTCACAGCGATACATGTCAAAATGGCGACTGTGCAGCATTTTTCCGATGACGCCTTTATTTCTGGAAGGTAAACGACCGGATTAACAGCTCCTATAATTTTTGAGTTATGATGAGACACTAAAGTTTTTTTCGATTATATATAAGAACAGCTATAGAAGTACGTAGGATTTTTTTGATATATTGTTTTTTGTCACAATGGCGCATTTCTAAAACAAAAAGTATAAAATGCCATGAGAAAATCGTCAGAAAATTGTTGTTATGCAATATAATTTAAAAACATCCTACGTAGTGCCTCAGAAAATGTAATTCTAAATAGACAGTTAAAATTTGAAGTGAATCGGTTGAAATTTGTTTGAGTTATGAGTCCGGCCGACTTGAAAAATGTAGTTTTGAGATAAACGCGTTTGAAGTTAGTAGAAAGTCACGGCATGAATCAAGAGGGGTTGCGCTAGAATTCGAACATCGAGTACTTACAGATTTTTCACACCGATAATCTTTTGGAATATAATTTTATAGGTCCTAAGCTACATTTTTAACAAAAAAAAACATCAATTTTTGGAAAATCCTACAGTGGCCTAAGGCCTTAAGATGGTTTAACTTCTTCCGATATTTCAGAACCGTCTAGACCAATTCGTAGTCTCGAGAAAAAAATCTGCAACGTATTTTCACGCGACGTTGTCATTTTTCAAATAAACTAAACGAATAAGCTCTTTCATGTTGTCTTTTCATCTTCGCTGTTTTGCTCAGGGCGGAGTGCACCCTCAAGAAGAAAACTTCATTCGCGCGACCCTGTCATTTTCATAATCGAGAGAAGAGTAAATTGCGGAAAAGCTTCGGGTGCCGTACGCAGTCAGTGTTTGTTCGGGCGAGCCTGGCTTTCGTCTGGCGCGCAGTAGAAAGACCAACGTTGGTCAGACACACGGGCACGCGATATACTGTTTGTGGATGTAACTTTGTGGGAAAAACGAAACGGGAATGGAGCCAAACGAGGGGCTGTCAGTAAAAGTTATAGTTATGGTCGTAACTCCCTCGCTCCATTTCTTTTTTTCCCCCTTCGTTCGAGAGATCGCCAGAGATCAACCCAATGTCAAACGGGTGTACAAGCATTGTGAGTCTTTTGGTCGAAGGGTGTAACATCCTCGTTTTCCACATTGTCCGATAGGAGCGCGATGGTAATGGAGAGTCAAGGAACGAGAGAGGGAGAGAGAGGGAGAGAGAGAGAGAGAGAGAGAGAGAGAGAGAGAGAGAGAGAGAGAGAGAGAGAAAGATAAAGAGAGAGAGGCAGAAGAGGAAAGAGAAAGAATCACAGCAGCTCGCTAGCCCGGCTGACCTTTTCGTGGCTATTTCACTGCCCGGTCAAAACCAATCGCCCTTTTCACCACGAGCCCATCGACCCTCGATGGAATCAACAATACCGCCTCCGGCGAATCGTCCTTTTCCCTCATCCTCCATACATTACTATGGATGGGAAAAAATCCACATTCGCAAGAGGTGGTCCAGGGGGGGGGGGAGAGATATCACAAGAGTAAAATGGAAAATGGCTATCCGATGAAATATCCCCCCTTCCGGGTACACTCGTACCTTCCCATATATAGTCGGATTAGGCGTCTGTGGAAACTCAATTATCGATTATATACGACAAAAACATGAACCCGTACTCTCTCGCTACTTGTTATCTCGTAGGCTCAACTCTATGAACGAGCCCACGGAACTTTTATACCGGTACTGATAAAAACAAAGATAAATTTGAATTTATTGGTATTTTTTTTTCATTTTCGTGAAGCTTTTACAGGAATGTAGGACTCTCGTTCGTAGACGGGCAAAAATACAATTCATACATTCTTGTAAAAGAAGGGAATTCTTTTTTTTTCATCTCGCTTACATCGATGTTTTGGTGCGGTATGATATTTTATCGATACGATTCGTTCGGATATACTTGAAGAATCGATGTAGCGAAAATTTCTTAAAGTTTTTCAACATTTTGGGAAGAACACAAATTATTGAGAGTCTGTATAACAAAAACGCAAATAAATTATGAAACGACTTTCATCGATGAGTCTTGCATGACATGTAGAAATAGTATATTGTTTTTGGATAAACTAATCTTTCTTCGTCATCAATGCAAATTCAATCGCGGTGGTCACACTTAGGTCGATTCTACCCAGTCAGTTTTCAAAAAAGTATTGTGACCAAACTATCCGTCCGGTGTGGTTCAAAAAATTACGGGACATGCTTTGAACTTTCTAGATGATGTACGAAAAATTGTTTCATAAGAAATAAAATGGCGACATGTTAAAAAAAAATTCATAAAGAGGTGAAAACGCATAAAATACACTTTTTCGCTAAAAAAAATCATAGTTCCGTAAATTTTCAACATTTTTACATAAAATTTGGACATGATACTCCTTAGATATGCTACTTTTGGGAAAATAATAGTAGCATAGTGCACGTTCGAAAAAAGGTATTTATTCCGACATGTGAAGAGGGTAAATTTTATGGTATGGGGATACTTTAAACTCCAGGTAAGATGGTGAATACAATCCCATTCGAAGCCGGTAACTATTATATATTTACGCCAAAAATTGATTGACGGGTCGATTCTATCCAGGGTGACCACGAAGAGATAAAAAAATCGAAAATTTCCATTTTTTTTTCACCACCCGGCTGGTTCCGCAGAAACCCTCAAATCGCGATTTTTCCATCGGCAATATCTCGACCGCTTATTAACCATTCGGGATTGATGACCCCCTTACGGAAAAGGATTTTGACAGATTTAGAGAACGGCGTTGGGTCCATCCCGATAACTCGTTTCCTTCTATCCGAAAAAGTCATCCGAAAATCGTGAAAATCGACAACCAAAGAGAAATGGGCGAAATCCGGGAGGCCCACTTTGCGGTGATCCCGCATATCGGTAAGTGGTCCTAGCCGGATGGGTCGAAATCCATTTGAAAGCTACATCGATTCCGCGCAAAATGAGCCCAAGTGGAGGTGCCTAGGTCGAAAAGGCAATTCTGGAGAAGTTGAAACGCAAAAAAATGCCTTTTCGCCGGTCCGCGATGCCAGTTTTGCGAATTCGCACAAACTTTGATCGTTCATATCTCCTTTGCTAATTTTGAAATGAAGATTTCAAGATTTTCAGCCAAATTTCAGATGGAAATTCGGTTTCCGCTTTTCGAAAACTACACCCTTGTTTTTCACTGAGAAATTACAATTAAATAGTTGACGGAATTTCGTTAAAATTTGGAATAATTGAAAAAATAAATTATATGCTGGCCGATTTTATGGCGATCGATATATCATCGTAAAAATGCCATATTTTTTTCCCTCGTCTGACTTCGCCTAGACACAACATCCTTCAATTGATACCAGAGGTCAAATAATGTGAGCGATAGTAAAAAAAATATCCGAAACGTTATCACTCTCTGCTGATCGAATCTCTCTCTATTTCGAAAGGTTGAGTTCAGACAGCGATCGCGCGATAAAGAAGACTTTGATAGACGTCTGATTGAATTATACACGAGCGACCGAGGTTAAATTACGAAGGGTAATAACGAAGAAACTTTTACCAGCGATTAAATCCTGCTTGTCTTTATTTCTCGCGAGGAGAACAAAAATCGCCGTACCCGTAAAAGCAACAACAAAAAATTAAGGTGGTAACGGGTGATAAATTGAGTTTTCGAAGTATTGATTTTTACCCGGCTTCTCTTTTTACCACCGTTTCGTCCAACACAAGCGCCAATATGTAGAAACCCGCAAGGATATTCGTTGGAGCTCAAGAAATAAATATTACTTATCGTTCTCTTGATAAATCGATAAAAATACGACTAGCTTAAAATATATTTAAATGTTCGTTACTAAGACCATAATAACATACTTACAAGAAAATCTATGGGATCTTCCGGTCTCAGTTTTGCAACTTCGATAAGTCCTTTCGTCAGCGTTGGAAATATATATTTAACGAGATAATGTCGTAGCGGTTCAACCATAGTAGACAGTTGCTCCTCTTCTTCTTTTTTTAGTTTGTCCATCAAGTCTTCCTGTCCATTCAAAAATATATATATAATTTACCTTTTTATTTACAATTGTTCAATATTCTTTAAGGCGGGCAACCACTTTAGGAGATCGAAAATTAGATGCTTTTTTGTATTTATTTTTATTGTAAAAAAAAGCAAATTTCCGCAATTCCGACAATAATTTATTCATATTTTCGTACACCTCTGGTAATTTTTTCAAGTTATTTCATGCATTAATTAAGGTGTAATCCACTGTGTTCCTTGGCGTGTCCGCATCGTCGTTGTCGATTTGCGGGAATTGTGCACCTCGCAATACGCATCTGAAATAGTCCAACAAATTTTTATACATTCTTGAGATGTTTTTTAAGAACATCAACTTAAATTGTGAAAAAAAATCGAGAATTGAATGTTGGAACGTGTTTGAAAAAAAATTATCGATTTTCAGCATTTTTCCCCCGGCATTTTGCAATAATAAATATGTTTTAAATGATCTAATCTTTCCAACTTTAGGTTCATATTTTAATAAATTATATTATGTAAACGTGTTGCAAATTTGAAGATGACCCATCAATTAGTTTTCGAGTTATGATTCCCGCAAATTAAAAAAATGTCGTTTCGAGAAAAACAAGTTTAAAGTTTCAAAAACGAAAAACTCAAAGTCACATGTGTTTAATGAAATGATAAAGTGTCTTACCGATTAATCAGCGATTCGAGCACCATACAGCAGTCCTTCCTCTTCCTCGTGTAACTCATTTGAAGCTTGCATTTCTTCTTTACGAGCTTTTTGAGCTTCTTTTGTCTCTAAGAAACTTTTTCTATTTTCCGAGCCACGCGCTTCTGATCCATTTGCTCGGCATATCCGTAGCTCTGCCTGCCAACTACGATTTGTAGTTCATTCATAACCATGAGTAGGGCTGAATTTCCTTTATTGAATAAAATAGCAGCAAGAAATGCCGCTACCTCCATTATTTTGTACCCAGAATGAAGATGTTTTGGAGCTAATCGCCAAACGATCGAGTTCTGGTTTGTTTGGGTTATGAAAACCCAAATTTGGGTTATGAAAACCCAAATTTAGGTTATGCAAACCCAAACAAACCCAAATAAACTACCTAACTGAGCGCTCGTGGATACCTGAGCGCGCTTGGGAGTCATTATCATTTATATACATACCTTTAGAAGGAATCCGAATATCGTTTTGAAATTTTCAGGGTGTATCTTAATATATTTTGCTAACGATTTATGAAATGAAAAAAAAATTGATTTTTTGAAGCATCTAAAGTGGTTGCTCGCCTTAATTTACACACCTCGTATGCATTATCAAATGGATAATTAATTATTTATCGCTCAATTTTTCCACCTCGTGATCTACGCTTCTTCGAAAAGTTTTTTTTTTTAACAAAGTACGACGGGATATTCAATAATTCACGAGATCTCGGTGCGTTAATGATGAACGAGTTGTTATTCAACGATCTATGTTACACGAGATGTAGGAAGGAAGAAAAATTTTACGTGGAGGGAGCATTTTAAAATATTTAAATTGTGCTAAAGGGAGCGAAGAAACTTTTCTCCTAAGATGCATCTCGGAGAAAACTTTTGGACCCTTTGCAAAGTGAAGGGTCCAAAAATCTCGTCACACCATATTTTCTTTCTTGAGATTCCAGACGATCTGACTCTACTCCTTTACTATGGACCAATTCACTCAGCGAGTTACGGCTCAGACGTTCCCGACAACTCCGAATGGCCATACTCCTCCCGAAATCTTTCTCCACCGCCCCCCCCCCCCCCCCCCCCCCAAAGTTTCACCGCACCAAAGGAACGAGGAATAAAGTTTTCTCCCCTTATTGCGCAATACAACGAGCCTTAAGATTTGTGTGATTCTGTGCAGACCTTCGAATTATTTGACATCTTGAATACTGAATTTTTATCAATCTTGGATTAACTCAATACGCTTCGTCCTGTCATTGCAGAGCTTTGGAAAGAATCGGACAATGGACATAATTGGAGACACAATTTATTTGGTTCAAATGGAATCGTTCCATTTACATGAATAACCAACTACAAATGTCTCGCGGTGAACCAATATTAAATTTAGTTGGAATAATATTAAAACTTTCCGAGCATTACGCGGGACTTCACTATTAGGAGTAGAAATTTTCAGGAATTTCTCACCAGTTTCATCGAATTCGAGATAAAGATAAAAGCATATGCGCTAAGTTTCCATTGATTTTTGGAGAAAGCGATAAGCTTCCAATTGAACCCACACAGAATGAAATTCTACAAAAAAATCTACAGAATTATGTCCATAAAAAACGTTTGAAATGAATGAAAATATTCATTCATTCATTCGGATAATTTTTTGATTGATTACTTTAATTAATTAATTAATTTCGATTAAATTTTTTCAAACAAAAATCATTGTTCTTCGACGTAATATAAGCAATAAGTGGACTATGTTTTTTCTTAACCCTTCGCGGTCATACGTTCCGGCTATGACACGCTGGTCACAAGGGGGTCGCAATGACCCCAGCCATGTTTAAACGATTGCCGCGTTGGTCGTATCGTTCCGAATGACTCATAAAAATTCAAGATATTAGTTCGAACATTCTAGAATGTGGCATTTCCGGTATTATATTTTCATCGAATTTTAAAATGGCGGAAAAAAATCAACAAGCGGTCAATGGGTAAAAAAGTCCTTTTTTACTAAAAAAAAAATCATAACTCTTGCAATTTTCAATTTTTTTTTTCATAAAATTTTACGGGGTTACTCTTGAGATATGATAGTTTAAGGGAAAAAATAGCTCCATAGTGGGCGTTTCCAAAAAGGTATTTGTTCTTATATCTGAAGAGCCATTTCGGATTGAAATAAAGAACGATAAGAAAGTAGCCACCAACAACTTATAGCAATGTTGGCTTAAAGTTGCGCGAGGGGTCATTTTGACCCCGGGTGACCGTGAAGGGATAAACAATAAAAATATACGAGAATCATTAATAAGGTAATTATTTATTGACTACAGATCGCGTCAAATAAGGGATAAATACTACAGCTCACTTTTTGAAAATAATTGACGATATACAAATTACTAAAAAAATCATTCCCCAAAGGAAATCGAAAAAAAAACCTTTAAAAAAATGACTCGTGTCATCGATTAGTTTCTGCTAAGGAATACTCGCTCTCTTGCAAGTCGTCGTACATAGAAAGCTTCGAAGAAGAAAAAAAAAACTGTATTTCCAGATTGCCTGAATTTCACTGAGCAGACTGAATTTCTTTGAGCAAAGCATCGACTTTAAGAAAGGATCACTTTAAGTTGTGAAAAGAATGTGAAAGCGATTTTTATGTGTACACGTGTCGATCGTTAAGCCTCTTTGCAAACTCACCCATTCCATTATTTTCCTTTCACGAGCCTTTTTTTTCTCGAAATCCTCGCGTTCCTTTCGAGCAGCCTCGATTTTAGAACGAGCGAGAGCTTCCGCCTCGACACGTTTCTTAACCTCCTCTCGTTCCAAATCCGACGGACCTGTCCGCGACGGGAAAACGCTCTCGTTATTTTTCCCTATTCCTCTACTTTTGGTCCGTACTGCGTTCAGCCCTCTGTGACACTTGGGCACAACAAATTTACCCTCCCACCAGCCCTATTTATGAGATCCTGCTGATTTTTCTTAGCTTTTTTCTCTACCTTTTTTTTCTTTTTAATTGGTACACGTGGAATTTCAAAGCTTTTTTGTCCATCGATTTAGATGTAAATATTCGACGGCATGTGAAGAGTTGGGGAGACGAATTTACAATCGAGCCGCCCCTCTCATATTATAATGATGATGCTTTCGTCACCATATTTTTTTTTCAAAATGTCTCAATAAAAATTCAAATCAAAGTCCAAAAATTGTATTTTTCATGCACTACGAAGTTTCCATGATTTTTCGTTCATTCAGGAGAATTTAGGAAAGTGTCTTTTAAAAAATAAGAATACCGATAATAATTGCATAATTAAATAAATACATGAATAGAAGGACGTAATTTAAAAAATAATTTTTTAAAGGTAGCTTAAGATAATTTTACCGTAATTCCTCGGTTCCCCGAGCATCTCAATGCATCGAAAAAACGTCGAAAATATTTCGGGACACGTGTCATCTTCGATATTTACAAACAGCGTATGAATTTCGCGTTCATCGAAAAATTGTAGAGGTGTGTCTTCATCGGTATTTCTTTCTCTGTGTGTGAGAGTAATCATATATATATATGGATATATTATAAATTATAATGTTGATCGAGCAATTTTATTAAAGTAAATTGTAATAAAATGGTAATGGTATTTTCTAATTACCGTATACACTGAAATGTCAAAATTATGCATGAAATATCGAGTGGCTGCGACAAACGTTGGGTTATATTATATATATATTTACATTAGAATCCAAAGTTTGTTATATAATAATATAATAATTTAATAATAAAATTATAAATAATATATATTATAATATATATAGCATATATGAATTAATTAACCCTTCGTGGTCACCCTGGGTAAAATTGACCCGTCGATCAATTTTTTGTGTAAATATATAATAGTTGCCGGCTTCGAATGGGACTATATTTACCATCTTACCCGGAGTTTGAAGTGTTCTCATACCATGAAATTTACCCTCTCTACATGTCGGAATAGATACCTTTTTTGGAACGCGCACTATGCTACTATTTTTTCCAAAAAGTAGTATATCTAAGGAGTATCACGTCCAAATTTTAGGTAAAAATGTTGAAAATCCACGGAACTATGATTTTTTTAGCGCAAAATGTATCTTTTTTGCGTTTTCACCTCTATATGAATTTTTTTAAACATGTCGCCATTTAATTTCTTATAAATAAATTTTTCGTATATCATTTAGAAAGTTCAAAGCATGTTCCGTAATTTTTTAAACCACTTCGGACGGATAGTTTGGTTACAATACTTTTTTGAAAACTAAGTGGGTAGAATCGACCCAAGTGTGACCACTGAGATTAAATTTGGAAGTATGGCCACGATGGGTTAATAATTTAATAATAATTAAAATATATTATATATATAATAGAACCCAAAGTTTATCACAGCCACTCGATTTTTCATGCATAATTTTCACATTTTAGCATATACGGAAATAAGAAAATAACATTACCATTTTATTGCAATATTCTTTAATAAAATTGCTCAATAAATATTATGACTTATAATATATATTAAAGGAAGAAATGCAGCAATTGGGATCTATCATATGGGCGAAGCCTAAAAAACATGACGCCGATAAGAGGATCGTAAAACGTAAACAGTAATGCAGTTTAGTGCAAATTTCTGTGATATTATGATGAGTATTAGTGAAATGTGTGATTGGGCTGGTACCAATCCTAAACAACGCAATTTTGTGGAAGAATAACGTATTTCAAAGGCTGGGCACATTTCAAAACGTGGTCAAGTTAGTGGCGTTTCCCATAACGGTGCTGTCAGCTTCAAAGCGTATTGTTTACAAACGTCTCAATTACGAAATAATCCCCATGAGATTGATGATTCTAAATGATTTGCTCTTGGAAAGCTGGGTTGGGAGAAAAATGCAAGCATATCATTACGACGCTACTGTATTGCAATCGGTAAGTCTAACCTTTCATTCTCAGTACTTCTCGTTATTTGGCAGTGAAACTTTTTTAGTTATTTTCAAATGTTTCTCAATGTTTCATTACAGTTTCAAAAATTCCATCATAGCACACTTTCATGCCCTATTTCACTTTTTTTTTATTTTCACGGCTTTCATCCAAGTCTCTGATCTGTTTTTTCCACTTTTCCACAATAATCGTTCATGCACACAAAGCGTTTGTCTGCAATAGGAAAATTGTAGAAACGCACTTCCAACTCCTCACTCGAAGTACTTTCGCAATCTTTCACAGCACATTTAATGTTCTTGTGATTGTTTCTCCGCGGGGAAAACTTGACGAATTTCATTTTAACGGATATTTATGTTTTTTTTTTTCAGAAAAATTAAATACTTTCATACTATGGCTACGAATAATTTCTATTGAAAGCTTTGCCCTAAGTATAATTTGATTTTCCGCCACCAGATGTCATATCGCAATTAGACAAATCCCAATAATTTTATTCACCTGTATTCTTTCAGACGTCGCAACATTCCTTCCTCGTCGTAGTGAGTCTGTTGAATTTCCTTCTCAGGCAAATGAATTACGCGTTCAATGAGAAATTCGTCACCGGCCTCGAGGACAATTATCAGCTCGGGAATGATATTTCGATTTGTATCGATCATTGAATCATCACTATCAGCTTCCTCGACGTTCTCGTCATCGTCGCCAGCTTCGAAAAGACTTTTAGCCTGTGATAACGTTTTTGGATGTCCGTCTATCACGTATCCTTGGTTCTGACAATCCTTCGATAGAAGGCGTTTCACAAAAATCCTACAACGACGAACGGTCGTTCAATTTTTTTTTATTTCCAATGAAGAGAAAAAAGTCTTTTAATAAAATAAATGTGCATGACGGGCAATAACTTGTTGAGAATATCTTCGTTGAGGCGGCCATTATTCTCGGCGAGATTATCACGAATTTCGTTCAGCTCTTCCTGCATATCATCCACCCCTGGCACGTTTTCATCTTCCTCGTCCTCGTCATCCAAATCTTCAAACTCGACTTTGGAAATATGTTTTTTTCCAAGATCCACAACATTGGCAGCCTCGATCTCTTTGGACTTTGATATTTGCGAAATTGGTCGCATTATAAATCAGTAAAATTCATCAAGTATGCTACATTTATTTATAAACTTGTAAATTTGCTCGAAACAATGACAACTAAGATAAATAAGAAAAACATTCTCTGTCCTGGAGAATTAATTAACATTTTTATAATAAATACAATTTGTAAACGATTAATTTTTTTTTTAGTATATATACAGTGGGTAAAAAAAGTATTTGTACAACGCGTGTTTTTCAAATTGTCCTACGAAAAAAAAATTAATTGCTTTAGAATTTAAATTTTTTTCGAAAATTTTTGTCGAACATTTTATTTTCCTTCGAAAAAAAATGCTAAAGTATTTTTTTTTCACCTCATAATTTGAAAAACACGCGGTGTACAAATACTTTTTTTACCCACTGTATATATATATATATAT
Organism: Ophion ventricosus; assembly: GCA_963932345.1. Lineage (NCBI taxonomy): Eukaryota > Metazoa > Arthropoda > Insecta > Hymenoptera > Ichneumonidae > Ophion > Ophion ventricosus. The sequence continues at coordinate 21,376,177 of OZ010720.1, forward strand.
CATTAAATATTTCAACTAATAGGGATGTTCCATCCTTTCACGATTGAACATTATAGCTAAATCCTATATTTTTCATTGTATTATTGGGATGTTGAATAAGTTCTCGCTATTTTTTCGTAAAAATTAATGCTTTATTTTTTAAAAGTTAGTAAAAAAAACATGTCACTGAAAGTAGTGTCCATCGCTAGCCACTACTTTTTCCCATCTTTCTGGCAACATTTTTATTCCACGTCGGAAAAACGACACGTCTTTTGAGGCTATCCAAGAGTCAACCCATTTTTTTTTGCATCTTCATAAGAATGGAAGTGCTGCTCAGCCAGGATATGTGCCATTGATCGGAACAAGTGATAATCGGAAGAGACAATGTCTGGTGAATACGGCGGGTGGGGTTGGACTTCCCATTTAAGCGTTACCAAGTAGGTTTTCACCGGTTTTGCAACGTGTGACCGAGCGTTGTCATGCTGCAAAATCACTTTGTCGTGTCTCTGCTCGTATAGCGGCCGTTTTTCCTTCAATGCTCGGCTCACACAAGCATCAACTGTAATCGATAGTGATCTCCCGTGATGGTTTCGTTCGGTTTGAGCAGCTCATGATAAACTACATCCAGCTGATCCCACCAAATGCAGAGCAGAAGCTTGAAACCATGGATATTCGGCCTTGCCGACGATGTTGATGCATGGCCGGGCTTACCCCACGATTTTCTACGCTCAGGGTTATCGCAGTGTATCCATTTTTCATCGCCAGTCACGATACGATGCAAAAAACCTTTCCTTTTCTGCCGTTGAATCAGCTGTTCACACGTGAAAAGACGCCGTTCGACGTCTCTCGGCTTCAACTCGTACGGCACCCAATGTCCTTGTTTTTTAATCATTCCTAATGCTTTCAAACGTTTCAAAACTGTTGTGTGACCAACTCCCAATGATTCTGCAAGTTCAGCTCGCATCTGACATGAGTCTTCATGAAGCAATGCCTCTAATTCTTCGTCTTCAAACTTTTTCGATGCGCCAGAATGTTCTTTATCTTGAACATCAAAATCATTATTTTTGAAGCGTCTAAACCCATCTCTGCATGTTGTTGCCGACAGAGCATGGTTGCCTTAAGTCTCAACAAGAATTCTGTGTGCTTCAGCTGCAGATTTAAAAAAAATAAAGTAGTGCATTAATATTCCCCGTAAATACTCTTTTTTTTGGCACGAAGTTTGACATGTTTAACACTATGAAAAAAAAAGTTGTTTACACTTCAGCGAAATAACATACGCTGAATTTCAATCTTGCTTATAGTACTTTTTTATAGATGCATCACCATCTCAAACTACATGCACGCAGTTCTGGTAACTTCATCTGTTGGAGAACAGTGAAAACTTATTATTCAACGTCCCAATATAATTTTGCCATTTAATTTTTCCGAATGTGGCTTTAAATGGTAGAGGAAGAAAACGTTTTCTCTTCAGTTGAGTTGAACCGTGTCACGAGCATAGAAAAAAATGTAGGGTTTACGTACTATTTTTTGAATGGTGTCCTCGATGAGACTCTTGACGTGTATGTAATGGATTCCATAATGTTGAGCCAATCTACGTGCGAGTAAAGTTTTGCCCGAGGCGGGTGGTCCAAGAACGATAATTTTCAAGGGTGACAAATTTCGTGATTTTCTGTATTCGTTGACGAGGCTATCGACGTTATCGCGAAAGAACACATTCGAATGCCAATCGAGTTCATTGTCAATGATATAACCGGGTGCAATATTTATATTGGCGTTCATCATATCGTAACTACGTTGGGAAAGTTCGCCGAATAAAAAAGCTTCCTCGGCCGTGATAAGTTCAACTTTTCCGGTCCCGAGAGCTCTGCTAATTTTCTGTGAACAAATGATACATATGTGGATCCAAGTATTGCAAAAGTTCACGGTTAACACAAACAGGAGGGGAAAAAAAACCAACAAGGCAGGCTGCTCCGAGGAAAGATTCCTCGAGGGATGAAACTTGGTGATCTAATTTGGTGCAGGGCGAAAGAACCGTATTAGGGATCGATCTTTTTTTTGCGCACACAAAAACGAGACAAACGTGATTGCATCATTTTTGGGCCCCCTTAAGGGCTCGAAAATAAGTGCAGTATTTTTATACATGGGAGAAAAAAAAGTCTGCAATTCGGAAACTTTTCGATGTTTGGATAGATAAAATTTATACGTGCCTTGAATTTATTCGAAACATTTAAATTAAGAAATAATTGTCTTATTATAAAATATTTTGGTTCTTGAAACTTCATTACCAGTTGCACCCCTAATTAGGGGTTGTTTCGAAAAATCCTAAAATATGACTTTTATTATTTATTTTTAAAGAATATTTGTACCAAGATTCAAGTTGATACACTCAAGGAATATAATTTTCCATACAAACGTTTACACCCCATTTTACCCCTTAAAAGTTGATTTTTCGAAAAATCCTTTCTGAGGGCATCTCTACCCCTTCAAAGGAACATGTCGTCCAAATTTTATGTTTTTATTTTCAGCGATTTAGGCTATGCGTTGTCCATATATCAGTCAGTCAGTCTTGGAACTATTTTATATGTATAGATAAAATATTTTCCTCAACATATGATTCATATTAAAGTGAAATATATAATGTATTCAATAATGTTTATTCTATATTTAGAAATATTTACGGATGAGTTACTTGAATATTTAATTAATATTTAAATTAAATATATAATATATTTAATTACATCTTTTTTTCATCCTTTAAAAGATTCACCTTTGCGATAGTTCCCTGAGAAATGAGTTCCGGTTCAACGGCTACGATATACCTCGATTTCGGCCATTTTTTTATCAGCATGTAGATAATCCTGAGAAAGAATGAGTCTTATTTAACCGCAATCGATGGCTCCAGTCAAATGGTACTTATCGTTAAGTCCATTCGATGATAGTTAAGTAAAATCTTTTTATGATAACTTCGATCTTATTGTTAAAATTCTTCGACCAATGGTTGCTTCTTCCCACCTCTCCAGAAAAAAGCGATCCAGAATAATCAAAGTAAAATAATCGATTAATTTTATTTAACTTTTACTCCAGCAGGCATAAAGAAATAATTTAACAAATCTTAAACTATTGTCTTCGTCATGATTTCCTGGTTGTATAAAATGTAACTATTTCATTGCGTAAATTAAATAGATATTTAATTCTCATAAGTCAGTGAAGTGGGTAAAAGCAATACATTAGATTTGCCGGCTGATACGAAACGATAAAAATACTGGGCGATCAACAATCACTGGATAATATCATTGTAAATCTAACATGTCGATTTGAGAACCTACCGTTAGCTCGTGCAAGTGGTGCATTTTTAAATTGGATATTAAGAACGGAGAGGTTTTCATAACACATTATAGAAGAATATTAATAATTGATACGCCAACCTTAGAAGCTTTTAGAAAACGTAAGATAGCATATTAATCCTTCGTGGTCACAATTTCAAATTCAATCGCGGTGGTCACACTTGAGTCGATTCTACCCAGTCAGATTTCAAAAAAGTATTGTGACCAAACTATCCGTCCGTAGTGGTTCAAAAAATTACGGAACATGCTTCGAACTTTTCAGATGAAGTACGAAAAGTTGATTTATAAGAAATAAAATGGCGACATGTTAAAAAAAAATCATAAAGAGGTGAAAGCGCAAAAACTACACTTTTTCTTTCAAAAAATCATAGTTCCGTAAATTTTCTAAATTTTAATCTAAAATTTGGACGTGATGCTCCTTAGATATGCTACTTTTAGGGAAAAAATAGTAGCATAGTGGGCGTTCCAAAAAAGGTATTTATTCCGACATGTGAAGGAGGTAAATTTTATAGTCTGAGGATACTTCAAACTCCAGGTAAGATGATGAATACAGTCCCATTCGAAGGAACTATTATATATTTACGCCAATAATTGATCGACGGATCGATTCTACCCAGGTTGACCACGAAGGGTTAAAAATGAGTACTGGTTAGTCACTATTTCTAACCAATCCAAAATCGCCATTTCTATCCAATCTAAATTCATTTAAAAATTATATTAAAAAAAAACAACAATAAAAACATCATCTCGTTAATAATCAAGCAATGATTTTCATGATTAATGCATCTAAAATAAATAATGAACTCACTCGGCGAGATCGGACACATGCAGGAGAGGAATCTGATTGGCGCCACTACCAAAGATCGGCAAATAATCGGCGTTATGCCAAGCCATCTTGAAGAGATAATGAAGAGGACCCTCCTCTTCGCCATAAGTTATACCAGAACCAATTACGATGCATTTCAATTTATCACCGAGATCATTGCGTTTCGCGATTGTCGTGGCGTTTCTTTCGCACTTTATGTGCTCCTTGAAGTTCGGATGGGATTTTCGCTTTCTGTAATCCGCCTCGGTAAATGGTAAGTCCGGATTTTCGGGATCGAGCGGTTTTGTCATGGCCCAAGTCATTATCGTGGAGATTAGGATAAAAAAACGCGTGTCGGTGTTACGCTCGAAAGCTTTCGGAGCCTCGCGACGAGATCTCAATAATTCTTCAACGATGGCTGGAGAAAAAGTCAAGCAAGATAACGTCACCGTACTCAGCCTTCCTAACGTCGTCGGGCCTTTCCTATTTTTTTTTTGCCCCCAAATGTTCCTTCGTATACCCTTGTGGGCTATTATGATCTCATCCCTTTCACTTTTCCTTCTCATTTGTCACTTTACTTGCCAATTTGTTAGAGAACCCTCAGTGGATGTGTTGCCTATAGCCAAAAGCGTGCTCCTCGGCGGTCACCCATTCCAGCATTGGCCTGAGACAACGCTCCTCAAGGAGTTTCGACACTAAAATAGAAATGTAGACAATTGGAATTTATATCGACGAGAGATTAACTTAGGATGCATTGACTGTCCAAAAATCAAACGGTTTCACAATATAGTTTCGGAGATTTTTAATGTTCAAGTTGAACTTTTATCCATTTGGTAATACACATGATATATCGTAAACACCAGTTATAGGACTTCACGGTCAAAAATAATAGTGATAAGCCGATAAAACGTAACTAAGCAAACCGTGATTATAGTGTTAGGAATGAAGTGCTAAATAATCAAGTGGTTTCTCTACGTCTTTCGAAATAATATTCGAAAGATGTGAATTTTGAGCTTGAACGGTTTGTTCCCGGACATTAACGAAATTTGTAGGTTAAACGTGGCAACACCGCATTAACGGGCTCTGCCTAAGGAGCCACTCCAGTCAAGCATTAATTGGCGGGAAGTTCAAAATTGGCGAGTGTTTGAAACGTACATATTTTAGCAGCATTCGAACTTTATAAAGAGATGTATTTATTTATTCTATCTGTAACATTAATATAATTATAATATCCATTTGGCATACTTTTCATAACGAATAAAAAACATTTGATTTTACGTTTCAAACACTTGCCGATTTTGAAATTCCCACCAGTCAATGCTTGACTGGAGTGGCTCACTAAACAGAGCTCGTTAATGCGGTGTTGCCATGTTCAACCTACAAGTTTCGTTGATGTCCGAAAACAAACCGTTCGAGCTCAAAAGTCACATCTTTTTTCGAATATTATTAATGAACGATGTAGGGAAACCACTTGATTATTTATCACGATATTCCTAACACTAATCACGGATTGCTTACGTTTTTTTAATCGGCTTATCACTATTATTTTTGGGCCTAAAGCTCTATACCAAATGGATAAAGGTTCAACTTGAACATTAAAAATCTTCGAAACTATGTTGTAAAACTGATCCATTTTTGGACAGTCAATGCATCCTCAATTAATCTCTCGGTGATATAAACTTCAATCGCCTACCACCATTTCGATTTTAGTATCGAAACTCCTTAACTGGCGGGCATTTAAAAAATCAGCGGATGTTTAAAATCTACATATGAGGTGTGTAAATTAAATAATGAAACTGGCAACGTAGCGATCGATCTGGCAACACTTGCGACGCAGGACTTAGAAGGGTGGCAGTTGAACATGTGATACGCCTCCAGTACGAGTTTCAACTCGCCAGAGTCATTTGGTTGCCCGTAGCGATTTTTTTCGTGAAACAGTTTTTTCTAGTGCGTTCTAAAAATGAGTGACATCAATTTCGAGCAACGGTGTGCTATTAGGTTTTGCTTCAGACTTGGGCACAGCGCAACGGAAACTTTTGCAAAACTTCAGCAGGCCTACGGAGACAGTTATTTTTGTCAAGGATCCAAGTTTTCGGTCGTTTAAGGCATTTTCAGAAAGAAGATAGTCGTTTGCAGATGAACCACGCAGCGGAAGGCCTTCATCTTCAAGAACCGATGAAAATGGCGACAGAATCCGGGATCCTGTGCGTTCAGATTGTCGGTTGACAGTGAGAATGATCGGGGAAGAGTTGAATTTGACTCACATCATCATTCATCAGATTTCGACCAATGAATTAGGGATGAGAAAAATTGCTGTCACACAGCAATTTAAATAAACGAGTTTTAGGCCAGTAAAAACATTCCTGTGGCTCCTCAGCCTCTTTATTCGCCTGACTTGAATCCTTGTGACTTTTTCATCTTCTCGAGATTGAAAAATCACCTCAAGGGACATCATTTTGGGACACTCGAAAACATTCAAACGGCTGTAAACGACCTGCTGAAGGCTATTCCAGTATCCGAGTTCCATCACTGCTATGAGGATTGGAAGAACCGTCTCCAGCGCTGTGTGCCTTCCCAAGAAAGTTATTTTAAGAGAGACAATATTAAATTGTAATTCTATTCGAATAAAAAAATTGAAAAAAATCAGTATTACTTAATTTATACACCTCGTAGTAGTACAGCATTTGAACTTTATAATAAAATGTATCTAATCATCCGCTCGACATTTTTAACATTTTCTCGACTTTGCCGAATTAAAAATTCTTTATAAAACGTTGTACGTTGAAAGTTTTTCATCATGTAAGTAACCTGTAGCCGACGATGCTTTAGCAATACTCAATCGAGCCAATGGCAAAGAATGCCACTGTTGCACATCAATTCTTTTTTCTTGACAAAAATTGCAAGATATTTATATTTAATTGCAAAAATGATAAGTATTAATATAATTGCCCGGATTTGAAATATTTTTTAACAATATTATAAGTTGGATATTGCCCAATAATTGTTTATTTTTAAATTAAATTTTATTCGCAAGAAGTTGGCAGCCTGTCGAAAACTCACTGTATGTTCATCCCCACTCTTGCAGCTAAAGAATGCTATCGAAACTCCTTAATATACGAATTTATTTTTATGATTTTTTTCGGCGAAATAATTTCCAAGGTTGTTACGGTTTGTACCAAGATAGTAAACCGCAATTACCGGCTTTTCAAACGAGACCGAATTCACCGCGTGAATGTTGAGGAATCGCTGTCGCAAAATTCTTCACTCGAGTGAACGAGGAAACGACGCGAATTCCACAAATTAAATTAATTTTCACATGGCGAACAGGCCGACGGTTAATACAGCGAAGTAATGGAATTAACGTGTCAGCTGAGGGAATTTCGCAAGAGCTCTATAAGAGCCAATGAGGCAGGAAGGAAGAGGCTAAAAGGGTGGAACAGGAGAGAGGGTGAAAACGAACGAGGGTAAATTAACGATTCGCTTTGTTCGAATCCCGTTTTTGTTTTTTGAGATCTCTCTTGATCTGGTTGTCTTTCCGTTTTGTCGACGTTCATACTTTCTCCCTTTTTTCCCTTTTTCTCTTCCACTTCCATTCTTTGTGTATATTTTTCTTTGTTTTTTTCCGTCTTTTTTTTTCTTTTTTTACTCCTTTGCACCCTTTCTTCCACCCTTTTCACCCTTTCGCAAACAGCGCTCGAATACGTAATGCTTTATACGCGTATCTCATTTACAACCTTCGAGGGCCCAGTTCGTCTCCTCTATTTGACTGTCGTCCTGAGTTATATCGTAGATCACCACGCCACATTTCATTAGCTCACGTAACAGAAGCTCTTTGTTCTTAGTCCCTCGTATTACCATAGTCACGTCTTCCGGGCGTTTGTACTGTGAAAATGAATTCATAATGAAATGCCACGATCCTTGGAAAACGAAGATAGCAATATAGGGCTTAAAATGGTTGGTCCGATTGTTTGAAGTTAGTGCTTTCTGAAGATTAAGTAGGGTAGGTAGAGGCGTGTTGAGCAGTCGGGTAAGCTGGGCAATCGAAATATCTGGAAAACTAAGCACTGCATGCGGGTGCATCAAATGGCGGAAAGAGAGGTATGGGGGAGGGGAACACATCACGCCATTGCCCGTTGCCATGCGGCGCACGAGACTGTAACACAGGACGTTTCATTATTTTGAACCCAAAAGTAAAGAAAAACGTCATTAAAAGATTTTTTTCTACCTTTGTATGAGAATTTTTTTTTCAAAGTTCATTGCAATCAATGTTAATGTTTCAAAACCTAACTAATTAACAAGCAACTGTTGGTTTATTACTGCATTGTACCAAATCATGTTGCATACGTCTGATTTTTTTTATGCAATTCTTACTTTGCCCAACTTACCTCATACTCATGCTCAACTTACCCCACTATCGAGGCAGGTTGAGCAAATATGGTCCTAGTCATTTGAGAGCGATTATCTATGAAACAATAAGGATAACAGGAATTTTGTCTACAAACTTTTTATCTCGGATACATTTCCTATTGACCAAAGTAGGTTTCATTTTTATACGGTAGACTGTTAAGGCCTTAGGCTACTCTAGAGGCCAAAAAAAGGGTATGTTTATTTATTTTTTTCAGTGAAACCATAAAATAAATCGGAATTACAAAATAGGAGTTTTATTATACACGTAATTGACTATACAAAATTATTTTTTCACAGCGATACATGTCAAAATGGCGAGTGTGCAGCATTTTTTCGATGACGCCTTTATTTCTGGAAGGTCAACGGCCGGACAAACAGCTCCTATAATTTTTGAATTATGATGAGACATTAAAGTTTTTTTGATTATGTATAAGAATAGCTATAGAAGTACGTAGGATTTTTTTTGATATATTGTTTTTTGTCAAAATGGCGCATTTCAAAAAAAAAAAGTATAAAACGCCATGAGAGAATCGTCAGAAAATTGTTGGTAAAAAAGGAACTATGCAATATAATAAAACAATCCTACGTAGTGCCTCAGAAAATGTAATTCTAAATATACAGTTAAAATTTTAAGTGAATCGGTTGAAATTTGTTTGATTTATGAGTCTGACCGACTTGAAAGATGTAGTTTTGAGATAAACGCGTTTAAAGTTAGTAGAAAGTCACGACACGAATCAAGAGTTGCGCTAGAATTCGAAAATCGAGTACTTAGAGATTTTTTACACCCATAATCTTTAGGAATATAATTTTATAGGTACTAAGATACATTTTTAATAAAAAAAATCGATTTTTGGAAAATCCTAGAATGGCCTGAGGCCTTATGAAATTACAGGACGATAATTCCAAACTTCCTCAACATGCCCCCCCCCCCCCCTAACCCTATTCAATTAGAGATGTTCGATCTTATGAAAAAAAATCGTTTTTGGGATCGATTCTGAATCGGATGTCACTGAATCGATTCTGCAAATAATCGAGGCGTGAAAGACCGATCTCGCAAAAATCGAGTTTTTTTCCATTGTATGGTATAAAAGAAAAAAAAACAGAAAGCTCAAACGTACGCGGATGCATTATACAGCGCATTCTGAACAAAGAAAACCTTACACCTTCATCCTTTTGAGGGACCATATGCCAGTGTAACATTTTTTGAAAATCATTTTTTTTTTGTTGCCTTATCCAAAAATATAGACTTTCATAAACATGCTGTTAAATTTTGGTGGCGAAATTTGAATTATTCCGGTCACTACAGCCTTTTTTAGAATAAGGAATTCGACCAGCTGCGTGAGCACGTTTTTTGTCAGACGCGTTTTTTTCGAAACGTTTTTCAGAACGGTGGAAGATTTCAAACGAAGAGTTTTCAAGCTATCCGTCTCAAAGTTTGCCATATTATTCTTCGCACCATTCCTTAACGTCGTAGGAGAGCGTATTTTTTTATTGAAAATTTTCACTTTTTTTTTAACGAAAAACTGTCTAAAAAAGGCCCAATTTGACACTTAATTTTGAAATGGCCACTATTTTGTTAATTTTCATCGAAGAAAAAATCCTCTTTACACCTCTACAGTTTTTCATACTGATTAATAATCTTTTTGTTTTTTTTTGTCTTTCAGCCAATTTTCGGAGGAGTAGGACTTTCCATCGTCAGGCACTATTTTTTCTGGCATCATTTAGCAGTGGCCAAAAAAATTATATAAAAAATAAAACTACAACAATAAAAAATATTTTTATATACAACATAAGTCATTTGAATGAACGAAAAAAAAAATCGGACTGATTATCGAATTTTAATAAAAAAAGAAAATCACGAAAATCAGCATTTTTCAAGCCAGTCACACTGGAATGGTCCCTTAAGGCCAGAGTCTCTTTCCCGGAAAGAAAAATCGATTCATGCCTTTTTCCTGGTGTGTTGGAGAAAGCTTATCACGACTTTCGATCTAACATATATTACCTGCCTTGGAAAATAATTATTCGATTATTTTCCGTCCAGACGAAGAATCGATTCTGGCTTAGAAAAATCGATTTTCAAACAAATCTAAAGCCGGAAAATTGATACAAAAAATCGATTTTTCTCATCGAGAAAATCAATTCTTTTGAAGTTCGATTCTGAATCGAACATCCCTAGATTGAAACGAAAAATAAATGTTCCCAGCTCGTCGTCGTCGTACCTCTTCATCCTTGACAGTGCCAATAACCTCGAGCTTTCGCGTAGTCGTTTGAACTTTATTTTCCGGATAATTTGGCTCTTCCTCACCATTCTCTTGCCACTCGTTGACGTCAGCGTTCGTGTCGATGTCCTTTTGAACATTCTGATCCTGAATCGGAGATTCTCGCCCCGGCAGAGACTGCGAAAATGCCAATAAACCAACGGTTCACTGATCCCAACTATACATTCCTCAGAGAGAGAGAGAGTGAGAGAGGGAGAGAGAGAGAGAGAGAGAGAGAGAGAGAGAGAGAGAGAGAAAGTAAATAAATATATAAATACACTACCGGCGAAAAGCTTCCGGACAAAAATTCAAAAAAGCTCCGGAACGATTTTTTACTCCATTTCGCTATCGGCGAACATACATGAATTTAATAAACGGCATTTTGAAGGGGAGGAATTCACCTGCATCCCGTCTTTAAAAAAACATTTTACTACGTTTTTTTACGACTAGTACCCTTTTTGGAAACGACCATTTTTCGCCTTATTTTTGTTCCTTTTCTGGGGGACCCCGTTTACAGACAAAAATTTTTTTGTGCATCTCTTTGACCTGAATCATAAAGGGGGAAGCTCAAGCTTCAAATTTGTTTTTTTTTTTAATGCTTCGTACGATTTTTTTTCTAATTATATTTTAATTTTAAAAAAGAGACAATTTGAAAAATAACGTGTAACGCGAAAATGACAAGGATTCAAGGAAAACCTGAAGATAGTAAAAAGTTCAATCGGTTTTCGTTGAGGGCGCGAGAATTTTTACAGATTTTTTTTTCGAAATTTTTTCTTTCACCTATTTTCGGTAAAAAATCAGATGATTTAATTACCGTAACTAGAGAAAAAAATGTCGAAAGAAAATCTGAACTAATTCTATTGCGTTGAAAATGGAAAAATAAATTGTTTTCCTCTCTTAAAATTTTACCACAAACCCTTTAGTTCTCGAGTTACGGTAATTAAATCATCTGATTTTTTACCGAAAATAGATTTAAAAAATCTGAAAAAATTCTCGTGAACTCAACGAAGACCGATTCAACTTTTTACTATCTTGAAGTTTTCCTTGAATCCTTGTCGTTTTCGCGTTATACGTTATTTTTCAAATTGTCTGTTTTTTTTCAAATTAAAGCTTTCTTAAAAAAACATCGTACGAAGTTTAAAAAAAAAACAAAATTGAAGCTTGAGCTTCCCCTTTCATGATTCCGGTCAAAGAAATGCATTAAACATTTTTTGTCTATAAACGGAGTCCACCAGAAAAGGAACAAAAAAAGCCGAAAAATTGTCGTTTTCGAAAAAGGGTACTACTCGTAAGAAAAAATAGTAAAAAAAATTGAAAAAAAAACGGAATGAAGGTGAATTTCTCCCCTTCAAAATGCCGTTTATTAAATTCATTTATGTCAAGTATCGGCGAAATGGCATAAAAAATCGTTCCGGAACTTTACAAAAAATTTTGTCCCGAAACTTTTCGCCGGTAGTGTATTACCTAGAACTAGTGTAGTACCTAGAACTAACGCCTATCCATCAGCAGATCACACTTGCATAGTTAAGATGCTGATAAAATTTTTTTACAATTATTTGACAACAGTTAGGAGCCAGAACTCTTTTCGAATACATCAAACAATACAAATACCAAAGTATCCTACCCAGAAAGCACCTAGAATTAACGCCTATCCATCAGCAGATCACACTTGCTTAGTTTAGATGCTGATAAAAGTTGTTTATAATTATTTGACAACAGTTAGGAGCCAGAACTCTTTTCGAATACATCAAACAATACAAATACCATAGTATCCTACCCAGAAAGTACCTAGAACTAACGCCTATCCATCAGCAGATCACACTTGCATAGTTAAGATGCTGATAAATTTTTTTTACAATTATTTGACAACAGTTAGGAGCCAGAACTCTTTTCGAATACATCAAACAATACAAATACCATAGTATCCTACCCAGAAAGCACCTAGAATTAACGCCTATCCATCAGCAGATCACACTTGCTTAGTTTAGATGCTGATAAAAGTTGTTTATAATTATTTGACAACAGTTAGGAGCCAGAACTCTTTTCGAATACATCAAACAATACAAATACCATAGTATCCTACCCAGAAAGTACCTAGAACTAACGCCTATCCATCAGCAGATCACACTTGCATAGTTAAGATGCTGATAAATTTTTTTTACAATTATTTGACAACAGTTAGGAGCCAGAACTCTTTTCGAATACATCAAACAATACAAATACCATAGTATCCTACCCAGAAAGCACCTAGAATTAACGCCTATCCATCAGCAGATCACACTTGCTTAGTTTAGATGCTGATAAAAGTTGTTTATAATTATTTGACAACAGTTAGGAGCCAGAACTCTTTTCGAATACATCAAACAATACAAATACCATAGTATCCTACCCAGAAAGTACCTAGAACTAACGCCTATCCATCAGCAGATCACACTTGCATAGTTAAGATGCTGATAAATTTTTTTTACAATTATTTGACAACAGTTAGGAGCCAGAACTCTTTTCGAATACATCAAACAATACAAATACCATAGTATCCTACCCAGAAAGCACCTAGAATTAACGCCTATCCATCAGCAGATCACACTTGCTTAGTTTAGATGCTGATAAAAGTTGTTTATAATTATTTGACAACAGTTAGGAGCCAGAACTCTTTTCGAATACATCAAACAATACAAATACCATAGTATCCTACCCAGAAAGTACCTAGAACTAACGCCTATCCATCAGCAGATCACACTTGCATAGTTAAGATGCTGATAAATTTTTTTTACAATTATTTGACAACAGTTAGGAGCCAGAACTCTTTTCGAATACATCAAACAATACAAATACCATAGTATCCTACCCAGAAAGTACCTAGAACTAACGCCTATCCATCAGCAGATCACACTTGCTTAGTTTAGATGCTGATAAAAAATTTTTACAATTATTTGACAACAGTTAGGAGCCAGAACTCTTTTCGAATACATCAAACAATACAAATACCATAGTATCCTACCCAGAAAGTACCTAGAACTAACGCCTATCCATCAGCAGATCACACTTGGATAGTTAAGATGCTGATAAAAATTTTTTACAATTATTTGACAACAGTTAGGGGCCAGAACTCTTTTCGAATACATCAAACAATACAAATACCATAGTATCCTACCCAGAAAGCACCTAGAACTAACGCCTAGCCATCAGCAGATCACACTTGCATAGTTAAGATGTTGATAACATTTTTTTACAATTATTTGACAACGGTTAGGAGCCAGAACTCTTTTCGAATACATCAAACAATACAAATACCATAGTATCCTACCCAGAAAGTACCTAGAACTAATGCCTATCCATCAGCAGATCACACTTGCATAGTTGAGATGCTGATAACATTTTTTTACAATTATTTGACAACAGTTAGGAGCCAGAACTCTTTTCGAATACATCAAACAATACAAATACCATAGTATCCTACCCAGAAAGTACCTAGAACTAACGCCTATCCATCAGCAGATCACACTTGCTTAGTTAAGATGCTGGTTAATTTTTTTTACAATTATTTGACAACAGTTAGGAGCCAGAACTCTTTTCGAATACATCAAACAATACAAATACCATAGTATCCTACCCAGAAAGTACGTAGAACTAACGCCTATCCATCAGCAGATCACACTTGCATAGTTAAGATGCTGATAAAATTTTTTAAAATTATTTGACAACAGTTAGGAGCCAGAACTCTTTTCGAATACATCAAACAATACAAATACCATAGTATCCTACCCAGAAAGCACCTAGAATTAACGCCTATCCATCAGCAGATACCACTTGCTTAGTTTAGATGCTGATAAAAATTGTTTATAATTATTTGACAACAGTTAGGAGCCAGAACTCTTTTCGAATACATCAAACAATGCAAATACCGTAGTATCCTACCCAGAAAGTATATATATATATTTTGTATATATATATTTTTTATATAAATAAATATATACATATACATATAAATATATAAATAAATAATTTAATATATAAAAATAAATAAATAACTATACATACCAGATCACGTCCGCAAAAAAAAGAATATAAAAGTTCATCAATAACTACTTAGGTACGAATTGAAGAACATTTTTTCTTTTGAATTTACGGTGTGCAATTTGTTTGAACTTTCATTGACGCCTGGTGTGGATTATGATGCTTAATATCCGAACATAGATGGTTGAGTTATGATCCGTTCAGGCATCGACCCACCCCCATCGGCATACAGGATTTAGGAAGAAGCAATTTTCTCGAGCAAAAGCACACAGACGATACATATATATCGCGCGACGATAAACTCCATTGGAAAAGCAGTAAGATACACGGGACACATCGCAGGATCGATCTACGTGGGTGTATATCAAAAGCCACGAGGAAGTGAACGCTATTTTGGAATTTTAAGGGTCTATCCTTTTGATTTGTCGCCCCATCGACGTAAAACCTTTGTCACGATGTTTGCTCAGAGCATACATCAGATTCTGTCCGCATTGTTGTCCAGAAATCCATCAATACATCCAGATTGCTCTATTTTATTGGCCTTGTCATGAAACGTGTCTGAACATTTTTTTTTCTTTATTATTGCTATTTATTTTTTATCAAGAAGAGGATATTTTTAATTTGGAAGAAATTATATTCCTTTTTCAGTAGAAACTATTCTTTTTAAAGGGGCACATCCGAGCAGACGATGGAATAAATAGACGAGGTTTAGGAATTATTATCTCAAAAACTATTTGTCCGATTTCATCCGAGTTTGTTTTATTCGAAAGTATAAATATTGAGGTATATTGACCATTTTTAAAATAAATATTATTTATTTTTTGGCAAAAAAAAATATTTTTTTTTGGCAATGCATGATTGCATGTAGTCGGTTGAACAGAAAGAAAAAAATTCGAAAAGAAAATGCCATAGGTTTGATCTCGGTAAATTTTTATTGTACAAATAGTGCGTGGGTGTGTTTTTTGTTCCGCTCTTAATGCCGGTGAAATATATTTTTATTGTTGCGTTAGAATTGTTGCAAATCTGCGGTATGATCGTGAATGCGTTTATGGATTTTATATATTTATTTTTTTCGAAATTTTTTTTTCACCTATTTTCAGTAAAAAAAATCACATTATTTTTCTATTTTCAACGTAATATAATTATTTCAGATTTTTTGCGACATTTTTTTCTCGAGTTACGGTAATTAAATCATCTGATTTCTTGAAATATAATGTATAAAGCCCGTCACATCGTAAGATTTTTTCTACTCAATTATTATTATTTTTATCAAGCCAGAACGTCCGAAAATTTACGTTTAAAAAATAAATGTAAATTTCAATCAGGCGCTATTTTGTGAAAAAAAAATTATTCCACTCCGTACGATAATGAACGTTTTACGCACGCTTCGCGTACGTAAAACCCCCACTTTCACACCGCGTACAATAAACTTTCGTATGATACTCGATGGAAAAACTTTCTCTAGCCTCGTGTGATTGCAACTCTCGCCTTCGGCTTGTGCTGCAAACTCACTCAAAAATGTCCTATTTGTCCAAAAATCCAAAGTCCAAAAGTCATCTATTTTTTCCACCTCGAATGAGCCCCTTTAATACTGCTAAACGCTACACGAAAACGTTACCAAATGATAATAACTTTTTGAGATAATAAAATTAAAGAAAAATGAAGAAAAAAAATAAAAATTAAGAGAAAATATTGGTAACATTTATCATTCCTGGAATAAGAATGTCAGCCCCTCAATAATCTCCATCCCCGTGGTCGCAAAGCCTTACCTCGGCCAGTTTTTTTCCATGGTAGCTGTCAATATGATTGACGAAAATGCGCGACGACAGGAAGCTCGGTTCGACGGGTGTATCCTTCGTCACTCCATGACCATGTTCCTTGTCGCTGATAGTTTGCGCGTTCGATCTTTCCCGCTGTCGGGTTAGCTCAGATTCTGAAGGACTCGCCGGAAAATAATCAAGCCCGTCAACCGAGCTTTGTACGCTTCCAATTGACGACCTTGATCTTGCGCCAGGCTTCGAAAGCGACATATCTTCTTGATCTATAAACACACACACACACACACACGTGTACAAATCATATGGCTGAAATTTACCCGAAGCAGCGAAAATCCATTCGCTTTTAATCCACGTGGAATCCTTTGACGGACCAACCGCGTAATTACTATCTAGATGCGTATGAGGATCAAAAAGTACTCTGCCAAAGGCTCGAACCTGATTTACGAGGAATGAACTTTGAAATCTCGCGTAGCAATTTATACTTGACACTGGAGGTGGATCGTTTCAGTTCAGCCTGAAGGGATCGCGCTATTGAAGCAACGAGAACAAAGGAATTTTTCGGAAACCTCGTGAAGTTCTTCTCATAGAGAGATTGCTGAAGGCAGTTGGCGATCAATGATTTATCCTGTTATGCGATTAAGGTTGTACTCTCGCCAAGGCGTATTTCTATAGATTTTTAAAAATTTATTTTGAGGACCCATTCAGGGTACTATTAAGGCCTTGGGCCACTCTAGAGGCAAAAAAAGGGCATAGTTTGTGATTTTTTTTTCAACGAAACCATAAAATAAATCGGTATTACAAAATAGGGGTTTTATTATACACGTAATTGACTATAAAAAAATATTTTTTTCACAGCGATACATGTCAAAATGGCGACCGTGCAGCATTTTTCCAATGACTTATTAAAATGCACATTCCAATAGCGTACACTACGTTTTTTTCATCCCAACTTCTTTAATTTCTATAAAATTAATATTATTATTTCTTTCGCTGTAAAAAAAGAGCCCATCCTACCAATACAAAAAGTTATAGGTATTCGCATCCCAGAGCTATGAAATATCAAGAAGTTACGTCTTTCTATTTATCACAAAACAACATCATCTGTCTCTATTACCTTCTTCCATATGACGGCAGAATGGACCTTGAAGAAAGTTGAACATCCGGGTTCCTTCTATACCGAAAGACAACCAGGGCATGGAGTGTTCGAATATGAGAATTGTGGAGGGTAGCCCACGAAGGTGAAGGCTGCATGGGACTGACCGTGCAGAAATTGTCTTAGGAATCCAATTGGATTCCCATACTTGTCCCTACTTCCTGATAGGGATCCAATGGATCATCGCATTGGATCCCTATACCAAAACGTCACGTTCGTAGATTGGATTCTAATCGGGATTCCCCATTGGAATCGAATGTACAAATCTAATTTGAAATCCTAGACGTTTGCCACATTATCGAACAGCATCCCATACGATTCATGACATTGAAAGTTACATCGTTGAAACGCAACGAAAACAATCCCTATTTTTTTGACATTTCAAAACTACGGCAAACTTTTTAAAAGATTTTCCGCAGAAGCGTACAATCCAAATCTATTGAAAAAAAAAATTTGGATAACAATAAAAATGGAGAATAACGAAAATAAAAAAGAATTTTCATTGCATTCCAATCATGCAAACTTCAACAGAATTACGATTCTTGATGGATCCCATCACATTCTATACGTTGAATTTTCTAAACAAAATCTATAGGTATACAAAATGAGTGGATCTTGAAAAAGTATAAAACGAAAGAATCTTTATCGGATTTACCACACTCGACAAATTATTTACGCTAGCGAGACAAAGGATTTCGGTGGCACGTTATATCCAACGACCACGAGTATCGGCGACTTCCACTTTGCCCATAACCTAGAAAGATCCTTTCGCTACCATATAGACGTTGCTATGACCGAGTGTCAACATCATTACAAATCATCGGTGATGCCGACTGTCTCTTCGTCTCGTTTCACTTCCATTCTCATTCTCACGTATTATCTACCTCGAACGATCAGAAATTCTTCATTCTAACTCGATCTTCAATCCATTTGCCTATCGCTCCGTTGAAACAAAGGAAAATTGTCACTTGATAATGGTACGAGGATCTTGGCGGATTGGTGTTACGGGCAAACAAGGCAAAGGCGATGGAGGGCTTGCCGATTGGAGGCACACTTCAACTGGCAAACTCGAGCGTCACGAGAGAACAGCTTTCAGCTTCGGTCTACAGATTAAGGCTCTTTAGATTCGATCAGCTAAGAAGAGCCTTCCGCTACTGTTGCAACGTGTGTAAGCGATTACATTCGTGAGGAGTTAGCCAAAGTTCGTGACGAAAAGTTTGCCGGATGCTTTTGGAATAAAGTGGTAGGACGTGAATTCCGGAATTCACTTTTGTCCACGAAGAGTAAGCACAGTTGCGCTCGTGCATCGCAGCCATATTGGTACCGCAGGCATCCGGAAAAAAAACTTCATTATTGCTGACGTTGCTTCTAGAAATAATTTAAATAGGATCTATCTAAGGCGGGCAACCACTTTGGATGCTTCAAAAAATCTTTTTTTTTAATATAATAAATTGTTAGCAAAATATCTTAAGGATGGATCCTGAAAATTTCAAAACGATATTCGGATTCCTTCTAACGGTATGCAGACAAATGATAAAGACTCTCCGCTCGACTCCCAAGCGCGCCCAGGTATCCACGAGCGCTCAGTTGGGTAGTTTGTTTGGGTTTACATAACCCAAATAAACCCATACTCGACCGTTTGGCGATTAGGTTCAAAACATCTCCAATCTGGGTACAAAATAATCGAGATAGCGGCATTTCTTGCTGCTATTTTATTCAATGAAAGAAATTCAGCCCTACTCATGAATATGAATGAACTACGAATCGTAGTTGGCAGGCAGAGCTACGGATATGCCGAGCAAATGGATCAGATGCGCGTGGCTCGGCAAAATAGAAACAAATTTATTAGAGACAAAAGAAGCTCGACAAGCTCGTAAAGAGGAAATGCAAGCTTCAAATGAGTTGCATGAGGAAGAGGAAGGACTGCTGTATAGTGCTGGAATCGCTGATTAATCGGTAAGACACTTTACCATTTGATTAAACACATTTGACTTTGAGTTTTTCGTTTGTGAAACATTAAACGTGTTTTTCTCGAAACGTTTTTTCAATTTGCGGGAATTATAACGTAAAAACTAATTGATGGATCATCTTCAAATTTGGAACACGTTTATCTCTCGTTCTTGTGAAAGATTTCACCCTTCGATCAAAATTCTATTTTTTTTGAATTACGTTTATCATTTTTTATTGACGGAAATTGCTACTCGTAATTGCATTGAGACACGTTTATTTCTTCGCATCTGTCAAGTTCTCACGTTTTCTCCAGCATCCTGCCTGCCCCGAGTAGATCAAAATATGTTTTCGAGCTCGTGAATTCTTCGTATCTTTTGTACACAAGTATAGCAACCGTAGGAAAATAGAGAAACGTGGCAGTTCCCGTTGCCCGGAAATTTGCGTACGAATGCTGTTGGAAGCAAGGTCAAGGTCACTAAGAGTCTCAATGATGGTGTGGTAGATACCCAGGCAGCGGGAGGCTGAATATCTCGCTATCGCCAGAGATGACCTTCGCAGAAGCTTTGAAACAAACGCGGCGCGTAATACTCGCACCAGTTCTGCGGTCAATGTCACACGTGTACGCAAATGTAACCTTGATGGTCAGGCACGTAC
This sequence comes from Ophion ventricosus, assembly GCA_963932345.1. NCBI lineage: Eukaryota > Metazoa > Arthropoda > Insecta > Hymenoptera > Ichneumonidae > Ophion > Ophion ventricosus. The sequence continues at coordinate 21,396,522 of OZ010720.1, forward strand.
ATATTATTGACAGTAAACGTGAAATTCTTTACACGTAATGATTTTCCAATAATTACACAACGATTAGAATAAAGTAAAAACATCTCGATAGTACTCTTTTTTGTAAATTGTCAATTATTAATTGCCAAGTTGCCAAATCTGTTGCAATACATTCGGACAAATTTTAGATTTTCGTGAAAGGGCGTGACAAAAAAAAATTCGTGTTGCGGCAGAAAAATTACCATTGACTTTCCGGTAATTATTATCTACTTTCTTCACTAACGATTACTTTTTTTCGTACACTGACAGAAAAATTCTTTTGATATTAACTAGATGCGTCTGTTTCATTTTTTTTAAATTTGATTAAGTAGATTTTTCGTGAAATCAAAATTTGTCCTATTGCATTTAATTATTGAAATTATTTATTTTAAATATATTTATTTATTAAAATCAAAATATATTTAATATCGTCTAATAACTCAATATTCTATTTGTTCCTAATAAATCTGTGATTTGGTTTCATCTGATAATATAAGACAAAAGAGACAGACGGAAAAATGGTATACGATTCAGTCTCTCAAAAATCTCATGGCTTTGTTTTCATTAGAAGACTGTTGTAACATTTTGCAGTTGAGGAAAATGGTTAGTCTTTCTATACATAAATAGTCGCGCCTCTTAATAAAAGGCACGACGATATCTTTCTTTTTTTTTTTCAAATAACAGCACGTTAGTAAAAAAAAAAGAAAAATAATTTTACTTTTTTTCACCGCACTTTTATGTCATAAGCATATATTCCTTTCTCGTATTCATGCGATATATCGTGTTTTATTTTTATTTATTTAATTTGATTATATTTAATATTTAAAAAGAATAGCTTGAACAAATAAAAAAATATATTTTAATCAAATAGGATCGTATTAGGCTGTGAGACAAGGAAAAAACCCATTTGATTTAATTAGATCCTTTTTAAATTGAATCTTTTTTTTGGCAGTGTACTCTAGGAATAAATAACCCAGCTTTTTTTTATGTATACCTGCATGCCCTTGTGGGAAAAAAATTAAGCAGAAATGTAAGTAGTGTTCATTCGAATTGACCCTAAGATCACAACAAAAAAAACACGATTGTTTCATAGAAAAAACATTGTTCGTTTACTTGCAATCTGTCAGGAGTACCATATCATGAAACACTCTTGAAAAAGACATGACCGGTAATATTTGTCTATATATGTACACTGGATTAAAAAAGTATACTCGCACTCAGTTTTTTTTTCCAATAACTTTATAGGCACAAGTGATATACATACAAAAAATATTCTGTTTAATAGTCCACTTGGTACAGAGATGATCTGCAAATTAAGCATTTTTTATTAGCCTTAATAAAAAAGTAATGCAAAAAATACAAGAATTTGAGACCAAGAAAAGTGCTTGTACACTTATCTTTATAGTGAAAAGCTACATAATCTCAGTTGTACATTGTAACTAATATTTTATGTGCAGCCATTAAGCTTCAATGATAGCCTTTAGTTTTCTAGGCATTGATTTCACCAGCTTTTGATATTCTCAATCACAGCCCGTGCAGGAACATTGTCATGGATACAGTCCGATTCGGACTAGGATCCTGGTTTCTCAATCGGGATCCAGTCGGATATCGGATCGGATCCGGGAGCGAAATGTAACGCTCTCAAATGTAACGCTATCTGGATTCCGATGAGGATATCCCTTCTAGGGAATCCGTATCATATCCCGATCGGGATCCGATCGGAACTTAGATATTCCTAAGAAATTTCTGCACGGGAAGGTTTAACTTTATGTGTTAATTTTTTGACCCACTGTAAGTTCACTGTATAAAATACTTTTATTCCACTCGGTACGATAATGGACGTTTTACGCACGCTTCGCGTACGTAAAACCCTCATTTTCACACCGCGTACGAAAAAATATCGTATAATACTCGACGAAAAGACTTTTTCGTCCTCGTCAAATAATGTAATATTTTGATCCACTGTGTATATATTTTCGCAAATCTCACTGGGTTAGAAAGAAGCAGAGATTGTTCGGGCGTACAGGGCTCTGATCGAGAACTTTTATCAATTAGCCACGTGCCCATGGCTCGAAATTCATTCTCACCGTGCCCCGATGGAATTTTCGAGGACGCGGTCAAGGACTATGGTACCGAGATGCGGAAGTCGAAAAAACACTCGGCCAGGGGCAATCGCAAATCGATACTCGAACGCTTCGATAAAATGGCAACGACGCATATCGAGGAACACACGTGAATTGATCCGTTAATCGTTACAAATTTCGTATTGGATTATGTTGGTCAATGTTGTACTGCAAAAGCTGCTAAGCGTACATTTTAATGAGACATCGCTAAATATTAACATTCAATGCTGGATGCACAAGAGATTAGTTTGGCATAAGCGATGTTAATTTTAATCGAATAAACGGCTGGGAGTTCATGCATTCTCACCAGAACCATTAGCCGGCGGAAAAATAGTTTTCAACGTCAGTAGCTGCATAGCAGGGTTCGTAAAAATCCGATATTTTTATATATATCTGATTTTTTTTATATTTTCGCTATTTTTGATATTTAAAAAAACAACCCCTATTTTTTGCCGATTTTTAAAGCTACTTTTTTACAGTGTGTTGCGAATTAAAAAAAATATGGATGTGAAATTAAACCCCAATTTTGATTATTTTGATATTTATTTATTTACTTTTCTTTTTTTTACGATAATCAGTCTTACACATTTAAAAAATCAAGTCTTTACAATTGAAAAATAATTAGGTACGTTTCTCTTTTTACCTAACAAATCAACAGTTAAAATTAAAGTTCCTATTAAACTTCTCGCATTCATGAGCTCTAACATCTTTGGTAAAACTATAGAATTACGGCTCCAGCCCAAAATCGGTCCAAAATTTTTTTGGGATATTGTTATGGATAAAAAACGATGTTACGTGTTAAATTAAGGTGGAGGAAGCCCTAATATAAAAAAAAACGTTAAAAAGTGTCATTACGGTGGAGGGTAAAAAAGAAATACGAAAGAATTGAAATAATTTGCGATTGCGGAAACAAAAAAGTGCAGGGTGTGTAGAATACTGGGGTGGGCGGAGGGCACCTCGGATGGTTGCGTAGAATCGTGGCATGCGTAGAACACAGTGTGTGCGTGTGTGCGTATGTGAGTGTGTGTCTGTAATGCGCTATTTTGTCCCTCGTTTCCGCAAACTCCGAAATCCCATTATTTATGGAATTAATAAAAAATGTCGGCCTCCCCCAACTGAATATCAATAGTGATGACATTATAAAGGCGTTCATGGCAAAAAAAAAATTGGCATTGAAATTCGTCTGGAGCCGTGATTCTATAGGTTTACCATATCTGTAATATTGATAATGAAATATCACTTTTAAAAAAATTAACAGAAAAAACAACGAATCACAAATATCGAACGACGAATCTGATACTGATAGCGTAGTCAGATGAGTTGTTGTTTACAATGTAACAATTTTATAATCGTTACGCGCACGCACACATGAGAGCCGAGCCAACCAAGTCTCAATTTAACATTATATTATTATCATAATTCATAGCGCAACCAACATCTTTACTCGTTTAAAGCCATTGTTATTCCACAAATGAGAATATTGAGAACAATGGAAGAAACGCAGCTGGTCGAAAGACAATGGTATTCTTTGAAATTGCGGCACTTACAAAAAATATTGGGAGCCTTTTTAAACCTACTGATAACAAATACCAAGGACAAATATATAGATAAGTCGTCGTAGTTTGGTATTTTGAAGTCGAGTCAGCGCAGCGCCACGCACAGTTGCATGAAGATAAAATTATTTTCATAAAAAAATGCGCATTTTTGTTGTATTTTAGGATAAATATCAATGATATATATCCAACATAAATATCAATGGATATATATCGTGATATATATCGGATGTATATCACTTGATATATATATCATGCGAACCCTGCTGCTGCATTGATAACATTTTAAATATAAACTGCAGGGCTGAATGACGTTAAACGAAATTTAAAAAAATGTCTTAACTGGATAGAAACGCACCAGCTTGTTAAGAATTGAGTGGCAGTATAAAAATTCATTGATTTTTAAACATATTTTCATACGAATCAAACACATCAATTCATTTAAAAAAAAGCAGGCTCAAAAAATACATTTCTAAACAAATAATAAATCAATTTTAAAATAAAAAATTTGCTAAATAAAAATGAATTCATTTCGATAATAGTGATAACAGATCCTTCAACATTCTCGACGTATTTGGTATGTTTGGGAATTGAAATTACGTGTAAAAAATCAATGTTTTTGTAAATGTGTATGTGAAATTATAATAGACGAATAAATTTGAACGTTAATGCATGATGCACAGAAGAGTGGGTGGACCACTGGAGAGTTTGAGCTCCGAGGAAGAACCGCAATTGCCCGAGAGAACGACCGCTTCCGGTGGTCGACGTCCATTGAAATCGCTCTCGCGAACTTTGGCCAATAGCGTTAGCAACATTGACATTCTGAGCGAGTTGAACGAGAAATACGATCACGAATTGGCCGAGGCAGTTGACAAGTTAATACGTGCCGAAGAGGCATCGAGATTTACGGAAATGATGATCGCCGCCGAGGCTGCGGTTGCAGCCGCACCACCCGAATTAGCCGAGGAGGCTGCACTCGCTGTTACGCGTGAATATCGCACGGAGAAGATCGTACCGATCAAAGAGGAAATTACGGGCGATACAATTATCGAGGTGGTCGGTTACGTCGGTGTTAGAAAGCCAAAATCGACAACCAGAAAATCATTTTGCGCTTGTTGAATGTTGACAATGTTTCTTCAACTCCAAAGCGATTGAATTCCGGTGGAATAAAATTTTCGAATGTTACGTGCGAACGAAATAATAAATTTACTAGACATAATTTGCTTTCGATCTAACGTCTTATGAAGGATTAGGAAAAACCAAACGAGTTTTGACAACGTTCACTTATATTTGAAAAAAATAATTATATACATATATATTGTTCTTAAATATTTGATTGCCTGTCACTTTTTATTCAATGAGTTTGCAAAAGTATTGAGCCACATGCGTGTGAAAAACATAACAAAAACTTTTGAAAAAAAAACAAAACGAGATTCGACCTTCTTCACTTTGACTCAGTAGTTTGTTGACATTCCCTTAACAGCGATAACTGCGGCACATCAACGAGGCATGGACGCTACACTGCAATCTCTCCGAACGGCACCTCCATAAATGAAATCGGTCCCCCACTAGGTGGCGAATATCGATCGGTGTAGCGCATGGTGGGAGAAGCGCCTGGGTCTCGCGTCAGGCTCGAAGCATGCTAGACAATAAGAGTGGGATTGGAGGGGCACTGCTATCCGCTGCGTCAGCTGCGCAGAGTCGGCTTGAGTGGATGGTGCGCAACTTCTATGTTTGCAAGTGTGATGCGGCCCCGCCTCTGTGCCGATTAGAGAGGTTGCAGTGTATTAATTGTGAGATCTGTTCTTGTGGCAAGTTTTCCCACTCATGTCGCAAATGATTCCACAATTCCGTCTTGTTACGGAATTTATATTTACGAATATTTACGAATAATACGATTTACCGTACTTTTTCCAATGGATAAAGTAGTCGCTATATCGCGAGAACTCTTTTCTTCTGAAGAAAGTTTAAACACGATTTTACGGACCTCAATATTGTTGGTCTCAATACTGTTTCGCCATCGCGGCATCAATAATACTGATTTTTCATTGTCACTCATGTTTTGAAACTAGTACGAAAGAAAATCAAATGCAATAATTAGTTTAAATGTAAAATGTGAATTTTTCTTATAAATATATGGGCACACCTAATTTAAGGAAACTCATAAAATAAATTATTAAAATAAAAAAGAACACATTATTTTAGCCGACTCGGATTGGACACCGAAATTTGAAAGGTCACGTAGCAATTTCCAAAGCTTTGTTAAATATGTCTGACTTTAGACGGAAAAGTAAGACGCAAAGAGTACAAAATATTCCAAGATTTATTTTTCCCAGTCGACGCAAAAATCAAAAGGTTTATGTTTTCGTATAAAGTTTGTTTTTTTTTCGACTTCCCCCGATACTTATCTAACCCCCAGGGAGGGTGAGCATTTTTTCCTGTTTCGTCGAAAATGTCAATGGAATATGAAGGTCTATAAATCGCTTCAATATTTATAAGACACTGCGAATTTGGGGCTGTCAAGCTTCCTATTTTTTTTTGATGTCAGAAACAGTGCTATGTATACACGCATCAAAGTTTTCTCAAATGAATATTTAACGAGCATCGCACAAGCACGCGTTACTCAAATTTATCATGAGCGGCTCTCGTTAAACTTTCCCTACTTCTTTTTGAGATCTTTACGAAGCACATGGCCGTGTTGATGTAAAAGTTGAAGTTTGTCGAGAGCAGTGGACTATATTGAAGCTTCCCTCGTTTTATACTGAAAGTTCAATGCCCCGGCCCCCCTCCCCCTGTATATAAAAACAACAAGCTGCTTCACCCTACAGAAATAGCTCTATTTTTTTTTGCTTTCAATTTGCCCTCGAGACACTGCGTGCAATTTTCAAGCTTCCAAAAGGGCGGCGAGAAATTACATTGAAATTGTAGCCAAAGAACAGCTTTGAGACTTTTATTTTACCACGTTTTTATTAACTCGCTTTCTTGTCTATCTGTTTGTCCGATACACATTTTGCAATCGATTTTAAACTAACTTCGGGTGAGCTAGAGACTTGACACTTTAAACATAGCTCAGAACTGGATGACAAACAAACAGACAAGATAAATATAAATAAAAATTTAATATTGAAATAAAAATCTTATAAAATTAATTTTGCTTGCTTCTTTATTTTATATTTTAGGAAAATAACAATTACACAGATTTATATATTATTGGGTAGGTATAAAAATGTTCTATTTCAGATATGATCAGGTGAAGAGAAACTGAAATAAACGTGAAATTTACCACATGGTCTCTGTCATAATCTTATCAAGAGGTTTAAAATCGATTGCAAAATTTCATGCACACATAACTAAAAAGCAGAAAATAATTTAAAAAAAAAAATTAGTATACCGTCTTTCTAAACCTGACTAAAAAGTATAAAATAATTCTTCCTAGCTCCATACAGATTTATAACCCCATACAGATTCCTAACCCCATACGGATTGTCCTGAAAAATGGTGATTGTGAATTTTTTATAGCTACGAAAATATTTGTAAGATTTAAATCGAAAAACGTGGGGCGCATGCAATAGATAATAGTAAGGAGTGTAGGGAGTAGCTGTCGTTGAGAAAACTCCCACAACAGTTAATATAATTTGCAGTGCAATAAAATTGTTAGTGACTTAGGTGAATTATTCATGCATCAATTATGTATTGCATGCGCTCCACGTTTTTCGTTTTAAATCTTACAAACATTTTCATAGCTATTAAAAATTCACAATGACAAATTTTCAGGACAATCTGTATGGGGTTAGGAATCTGTATGGGGTTATAAATCTGTATGGAGCTAGGAGAAATTATTTTATACTTTTTAGTCCGTTTTAAAAACATGGTATACTATAAAAAAAAATGTATTAATTTAATATTTATGTAACAATTTTTAATATTAATTTTTTAAAATATTTATTTAACAATTTTTAATATTTATTTTTTTTAAATATTTCTTGAACAATTTTTAATATTTTTTCAAGATATTTATTTAACAAGAGAATAAACGTTAATTTAACGTTTATTAATGAAATAACGAAATGAAAATGTCGAATTGGTCAATTATTTTCCAAGTCTATTCCACAGATTTGAAAATTATTGCGTGGGAAGTCTATCTGTATGGTCGATTGATCGCGAGCGGAGAAGTCCGACCGGATATCGATTCGAACTACTGCGAGCAACCCTCTATTCCATGCATTGGTATTTTTCATTGATCGCGGGTAGTTTGCGCGAATTGCTTTTTCCCTTGGGGGAGGAGATATCTATCGGCAATCTGTCGAAGTTAAATACCGATGGCGGTCAAAGTTTTCCCGCACGATATTCACGGCAATTAACGTCACGTTGCACAATTGGTAGAATAATTCTTTTTTCGTTGAAAATCATCTCCGCACAAAATACGACCTATCCTCGGCCTACTATTTTATCCGGATGTTAATCAAGCTGAGTCATACGTAGCACTGAGAGAAACTTCCAGCGTGGATTTCTTCACGAGAAAATTCATTACAACGTTCCATCAATGGAACGTTATTCAAATTAAACAAGCACGTTTTTGGAAACGTTTATTAAAAAATAGAGTATGCTGATTCTGCCACTTTATAACTCTATCCTTTTTTTCCCAGCAGATCTTCAATTTAAATATTAACTTTCGATACATTTTTTCCTGAATTAATCCACTGATGCAAATTTAAAAAAAATAAAATAAAATACCTGCAACAGAGATTATGGAAAGCCAATGAGAAAATAAAAAATATGAATATCGTATCAATATTAAGCGTTTTTTTTTTTCAAAGAATTTGGAGGGAAGGCTTTTCCATTGAACTTTTTAAGGGTCAGTTTGTTTGGGTTCGTTTGGGTCGTTTGTATGTGAGGGCAGACATTATATGCTCACGATGAGCATATAATTCGATTCGATGCGTTGTTACTTCGTATGCACATAGAAAGTAATTCTGCTGTGGTATTTGCGATATCTACGAGGTGTGTAAATTAAGTAATGAGTGTGATCTTTTTTTATTCGAATAGAATTGCAATCCAATATTTTCTCCCGCGAAATAACTTCCCTGGGAAGCCACACAGCGCTGGAGATGGTTCTTCCAATGCTCATAGCAGTGCTGGAACTCTGATACTTGAATAACCTTTAGCTGGTCGGTTACAGCCGTATGAATGTTTTCGAGTGTCCCAAAATGACGTCCCTCGAGGTGATTTTTCAATCTCGGGAAGAGGATAAAGTCACAAGGACTCAAGTCAGGCGAATAAGGAGGCTGAGGAGCCACGGGAATGTTTTTACTGGCCAAAAAGTCGTTTATTGAAATTGCTGTGTGACAGCAATTTTTTTCATCCCCAATTCATTGGTTCAAAATCTGATGAACGCTGGTGTGTGTCAAATTCAACTCTTCCCCGATCATTCTGACTGTCAACCGACGATCTGAACGTTCAAGATCCCGTATTCTGTCGACATTTTCATAGGTTCTTGAAGATGAAGGCCTTCCGCTCCGTGATTCATCTTCAATCGACTCTCTTCCTTCTGAAAATGCCTTAAACCACCGAAAAAACTGGACCCTTGACAAAACACTGTCTCCGTAGGCCTGCTGAAGTTTTGCAAAACTTTTCGTTGCACTGTGCCCAATTTTGAAGAAAAAACCTCATAGCACACCGTTTCTCGAAATTGATGTCACTCATTTTTAGAACGCAGTAGGATAAAACTGTGTCACGAAAAAATTGCTACGGACAATCAAATGACTCTAGCGAGTTGAAACTCGTACTGAAGGCGTATCACATGTTCACTTGCCACGCTCCCGGATTTTTCGAAAATCAACTCTTAAGGGGGTGAAATGGGGTGTATAAGTTTGCATGGGCAATTGTAACCCTTGCGTGTATTAATTTGCAACTTGGAATATATGTTCCTTAGAAAGTGTAGAGGTACACTAAGAAAGGATTTTTCGAAAATCAACAATTAAGGGGGTGGAATGGGGTGTATGGAAAATCGTATATCTTGCATGTGTCGACTTGAAACGGTATAAATATTCTTCAAAACAAATAATAAAACGCATATTTTAGGAATTTTTCAAAACAACCCCTTATTGGGAGTGACGTTTGTACGGAAAATTTTATTCCTCACGTGGACTAAATTCAAACTAAATATTCTTTAGTATAAATATTCGTTAAAACAATTATTAAAAGGCATATTTTAGGATTTTTCAAAACAACTCCTACTAAGATGTGCACCTGGTAATGAAGTTTCTATTCATGCGGGCCAAATTCCATGCGGGCGAAGCCGCGAACGGAAAATAGTACATATATATATATATATATATATATTCTTTTTGCAGATGATTGGAGCGAGAGCTTTCCCTATCAGTTTTTAATTGGAACTGGTGTAGCGCTCATGGCTCTCGTGCTACTCGCTGCGGTGAGCTTTCAATGTTCAGCAACATGTAAATGGCTCTTGGGAGTCGCTCGCCACGAGAACGACAATGAAGGTGATGGAGAGCTCTCGCAGCAAAATGCTATACGGATCAGTCATTCACTGCCTGATCTTCAGTCAGAGCCCATCACTCACGAATACGTGCAGGAACAGAAGGACAACAAAAAGGTATCCAGAAAACTGCAAAACGCTTAATCCTTCGTGCTCACACTTGGGCCGATTCTACCCAGTCAATTTTCAAAAAAAGTATTGTGACCAAACTATCCGTCCGAAGTGGTTCAAAAAATTACGGAACATGCTTTGGACGTTCTAGATGATGTATGAAAAATTCATTTATAAGAAATGAAATGGCAACATGTTAAAAAAAATTCATAAAGAGGTGAAAATAAAAAAAAAAACACTTTTTCGCTCAAAAAATAATAGTTCCGTGAAATTTCAACATTTGTACCTAAAATTTGGACGTGATACTCCTTGGATATGCTACTTTTGGGAAAAAAAAATAGTATCGTAGTGCGCGTTCCTAAAAAGGTATTCATGCCAACATGTGAAGATGGGTAAATTTGATGGTATGAGGATACTTCAAACTGCAGGTGAGCAGGTGAATGCAGTCCCATTTAAAGACGGGAACTATTATATATTTATGCCAAAAATTGATCGACGGGTCGATTCTACCCAGGGTGACCAAGAAGGGTTAATTTCCTTTCCTTTTACTGATTCTACTCTACGATGAAGAATACAAAAAGGTGTCCGGAAAATCACCCACTATTTCTGTTATTCCATTTTTTGTGTAAAACAATTTCCAATTCGCGAAAGAAAACAATTATATTATTTTTTTGGGTTCACTTTTCGGGTTTGTCTTTTTTTGGGTTCAGCCAATTCTCAATAAGGTGAGATTACTCACCTTATTGAGAATTGGCTGTACATTTCGTGTTATGTTGAATAAAATAATGTTCTATAATTAGGAACAAATTTGAGGGAAAAAACCTTTTTTTTAAAATTATCTGTAGCAATGTTAATTCTTTGTTTTAACTTACGTCTATTTTTAGGTATTACGACAAACAACTCTGCCCATAGTGCCAATGAGGCACCAAACATTTCAGCGTCAATTGTCTCATCGTTTGGACCTTCCGAATATTAAATTCAGCATCTGCAGCCTCGAAAACCGCAGTGACTCGAGTCTCGGTCTCATCAAGGTAAACTTTTCTTGAACAAAACACGAAATTTCATTTTATCGGAGAATGTTTCTTGCAAGATTACTCATATTAGGAAAATAAAATCGCCGTTTACTTTCGATCTTTTTTTCCTGATAATTTAAATTTATTGAACAACCATCTCACAGATTTTTACACTTACACTTGATTTTACAAGCTTTTATTTAACTTGACTTTCTGTAAGATGCAAAACGGAAAATCGATATATCACCCCCTTCCCGACTACTTAGAGCTCTGAAATTTTGCAAACATGCATCTGAAAGATGACAATGCATGATTCAACTTGAGAAAAAGTATCCATGAAAATTTAAACTTTCAACAATCAATCAATAATAACACCGGTTCGTTTGGAAGAATTGATCCCTTTTTGCAAAAATGTCAGCGCTCTAGTAAAATCAATCAAAGACTAAAAAGTAGAAAATAATTGATATGTAAAAAAATATTTAAAAGAAACAAGTTTTTATTTAATGTACTAAAAAGTAGAAAATAATTATTTTTACCAAGTCACCACTAAAAATAAAAGCTTGGGGCGCTCAAAATTTAAACATATAATATTTATTCACATAAATCCGTTAACATATCAACTGTATTTAATTTACTGTAAAACAACCTTATATTTCTTAAATAAAAATCCTAAAACTGAGTATAAACTTGTGATAATAATTTCTCTAATTGCAATTGTACCAAATTGAATTTCAAATTTCAAATTCAAATCAAATTTGTGCAATATTTAAAAGGTTGAGTGCCCCAAGCTTTTATTTATAGTCACATATATGTGACATGGTAAAAGAAATTATTTTCTACTTTTTAGTACATTATATAAAAGCTTGTGTTAAAAAAAAATTTTTTTTACATATAAATTATTACCTAAAAATTTCTTTAATAAATCCTTGGAAATAAACAATTACCATCGGAGCCTTTTTTTGCAATTTTTCTTTTTATTTATTATCAAATAAAAATAGCAAATTTCAAATAATTATGGTTAAAATTACAATTGTATTTCAATGGCAATTGAATAATGATGACCAGAACCTTTTATTTAAATAATTTTTAGTTTTATAACTTTTATCGATTTCCCGAAGCAAGCAACGTTGGAATGGACGGCATCGTTCTTTTTTTTTTTTTCATTTCAGCCGGAGTTGTACAAGAAGGATCTTACCAGACAGGAAAGTACAGAGAGCTCGAGCACCACGGAAATGGAGTGCGCTGGGAAACTTCACTTCGCTCTACGCTACGACAAGGAGATCGAAGGTCTGGTCGTTAAGGTGAGGACTTTGTCGGAGAATTTCCTAAAATAGTTTCGAAATACATGGCACGGCGGGGGGGGGGGGGGGGGGGTGACGTTGGTATACCAAGGTACTTGTGGATCGAAAATGTGCTTTGTATCGCCTCGGGAACTTTCGAGAATGTGCAACTTCTCTCTAGGGAACGTTCCATGGAATCGGAAATATGATACTCTTCACCCAGAAAAGGCCGATGACAATTAAATTCACTTTGGGCTACAGTAGCAAAGATATTTGGGCAACGGAAAGGGGATTGAATCGTAAAAGACTGAAAAGGCATACGAAGAAACATCAGCGTCGAAATAATTTTAAAAAAAAACTATGAAATTAAGGGATCATCACAGTGTAACGGGTCGAAAAATAGCTGATTTTCGCGATTTTTTTTTGGTTAAGGGGTTACGTGAGTTTCGAAGCCAAAAAAAGCATGTTTCTCTATTTTTTAAAATATAATATATAAATTATTTTATTCACAATGTTAAGCACATAAAAGAGCAACATTTTAACAATATTTTTTAAAAATTCCATCCAAAAATTTGGGAAATTCAGCCGGTGGGACTTGGTTTCCGGAGGCCTCGAAAAAAAAAGTGTCCTCGTAGTGGTCAGAATAACTCATGACAGCTTTATCTGAAATTAAAAAACCAATTTTTTTCGGTTAGTAGATAAGTATAGCTCGTTATTGAACGAAGGATTTTTGAAAAAATTGAAATTTGAATTTTTGGCAGAGTTGTATGCAAAATAGTTCAATTTTTGGTACAATTTACACTACGTATAGCCTCGTCAAATTAGTTGTAATCGAAAAAAAACTCTTCGTTCAATCACTAGTCAATGGTATTTTGAAGAAGTGTGCAAAATTTCAATAAGATCGGTGCATTAGTTTTTGAGAAATCGTGTCCACCGACTTCAAAAATAGTGTTTTGAGAAAAATGCGTATACCTGCGTCGCTTCCGGCCGGTCTTTCCCAACGGGGAGAATTCCCAAAGGCTCTCTCTCTCTCTCTCTCTCTCTCTCTCTCCTAGACTTTTACTCCGATTGACTTAAAACTTTAGGACAATATTCTAGACATATTGTACTATTAGATAATAAAATTTAAAAAATGGATTTTTTGAAATTTTCAAACCCACGTAATCTCTTAAAATACGCTAATCGGTCTGATTTTTTTTTAAATGTCAAATCAATGCACTCTTGTAAAACAGAAAATACATTTTAAAACGTTCGTTTTTTTAGACTTTTTTTTAACGTTCGAAAATGTCTTCGAAAAGAAAGGAGTCCTCACGGTGTACACGGTTGTGGCCGTAAATATTATCTGAAACAAAATTAGTAAAAAGATTATTAATCAGTATGAAAGCCGCTATCTTGCTATAGAGGTTTATTTAAAATAAAAATTGACAAAATGGCGGCGATTTGAAAAAAGTATCGAATTTAGCCTATTTTCGACAGTTTTTTGTTAAAAAAATGTGAAAATAAAAAAAAAAAGCTTCCCTAGCAATATAAAGAATGGCGTGGAGAATGTTGTGTCAAAATATGAGACGGATAGCTTGAAAACTCTTCCTTTGAGAGTGCACACCGTTTTGAAAAATGACATTTCGAGAAAAACGCGTTTAAGATTTCGAGTGCGGAAGCCGCTGCTCGAATCATTTTCTCTAAGAAAAGCTGTAGCGACCGAAATTATTCGAACTTCGCCCAAAAAATTGAACAGTACGTTTATAATCATCTATACTATCGGATAATGCAAAAAAAACGATTTTTTTTTTATTTTCACTGTGATCCCTTAATAATCCCCTAGAATGTATCGTTAAGGAATTATATTGCGAATTCGTTTAAATGTCAGGAAGTGAGTAAAGGCACCTTCATGAATGGCCAAATATCGATGAGACGAGGAAATTCATATCAAACAAACCACATTTGCGCCACACCGATAACCGTAACGAGCTGCGCACCCAGAATCGAAGTGTGTCTTTTACGTCAACCCGGTCTGTGACGATCGACGTGTTCCCGTTCTAGTTTAACGCACACACAATGTGTATATATCACGCTTCGTCCTACATTTATTATAAATTCGATAGACGTCGCTGGGGGCTCGTATTGTTCGCGAATCGCGTACAATACGTTTCGCATATACATTGGCGTAGGAACCAATAAGGACTCTAGTCAGAATCCGAATGGAAACTTTGCAAAGAATCCAGGCTAGAATTCCGAACTTCTGGAACAAGATCTAGTTCGATATCGAATCGGGTCCCAGGAATAAATGTAAAAATCACCAGGAGATACCGATCCGTATCAGCTGGAGAGGCTGGACGTTTTCTGAAATCGTTTATTCAAGGATCTGAAAAAGTTTAGGTAAAAAATTGGTCCTACAATATAACGTCAAAACTTGTATATTTTAATAACAGAAGTTCGAAGAAAATTCTTTACTTTTAATTAAAATTTTAGAAAAAAACAATATATGGACCTTGAAAGACTTATATTTCCTGGAGAAAAGTGATATAAGTTATTTATTCTAAGTAAAACCACTTGGATGACTTAACCCTTCGTGGTCACCCTGAGCAGAATCGACCCGTCGATCAATTGTTGGCGTAAAAATATATAATAGTTTCCGGCTTCGAATGGGACTGTATTCACCATCTTACCTGGAGTTTGAAGTATCTTTATACCATAAAATTTACCCTTTTCCCATGTCGGAATAAATATCTTTTTTGGAACGCGCACTATGCTACTATTTTTTCCCAAAAGTAGCATATCTAAGGAGTATCACGTTCGGATTTTAGGTAAAAATGTTGAAAATTCACAGAACTATGATTTTTTGAGCGAAAAAATGTCTTTTTTGCGTTTTCATCTCTTTATGAATTTTTTTTTAACGTGTCGCCATTTTATTTCTTATAAATAAATTTTTCGTACATCATCTAGAAAGTTCAAAGCATATTTCGTAATTTTTTGAACCACTTCGGACGGATAGTTTGGTCACAACATTTTCTTGAAAACTGACTGGGTAGAATCGTCCCAAGTGTGACCACCCCGATTGAATTTGGAAGTGCGACCACCAAGGGTTAATTCGACGATATTGGCGTGTGCTTGACTGAGGTTTTGTCAGTGGCTGCACATCTGTTTCAACTGTCCAACAAAAAAATTTCTCAATTTTTAAATTTAATTAATACGTTCAGATAATTATCTTATTATTATCAATAATTACCCAAAAACTCAATATATATTGAGTTTTCCAACGATTGCTATTAATTCATCATTAAAAAAGGCGATACTCCTCATTACTTTAATTAATTTCTCAATAATTACTCAGTCGATTGATTTAAAACTTAGCATAATCAATCGCTTGATCCTAAATCTTGATGATATAATATTTTCAGAATTTACAGCGATTTGGTTCCATTCGTTTCGCAACAATTAACGTCTGCAGAAGTTGTTTTCCCATAAACGACCGTGTTAAATTCATATGTTTATAACTACTAAATTATTTAGTGAAAAATTCTTAGATAATTCATGTATTATTATTCTTTCAAGAACTATAATTCCTCAAATTTCCAAGAATTTTGGCCATTTTTTAATATCCATCCAATAATACCTTAATCAAGGAAAATATAAAAATTGATTGACAGGTATTGGAGGCACGCGGCTTGCCTGTCAAGGACGTAACCGGAAGCAGCGATCCTTACGTCAAGGTTTATCTCTTACCCGACAGGAAGAAAAAGTTCCAGACAAAAGTACACAGAAAAAATTTGGCTCCGATATTCAACGAGACATTTATCTTCAGGTGAGACAAGTTTTACAAAAGGGCTACTCTTTTTGCAAGCTCAAAAAAATCTAGAGCCTTGAGTTAAATAAGGAAATAAATGGACGTCCTGTACTTCCTGACACTTTCGTCCAATGAGTTTACAAGTCGTCTATAATTCTAGCGTACCTTACGAAGACCTGAGAGAGCGTTACGTCCAATTTTCCGTTTACGATTTCGATCGTTTCTCCAGACATGATTTGATTGGTCAGGTCGTCCTCAAAGGACTACTTGATTGCACTGATTTGGAACAAGAGATCGAGTACACGATGGACATACTTTGCCCGCAGCAAGTACGTTCACATTTTTATTTCATTTCTACAGAGTTGATAAAAATGAAAAACACCAACGTTCGATTAACGTCAATTAATTGGGCAATTTTGCTCACGTCGTAATAATTAACTCTTCTGTCGATTTAAGGAAAAGGTAGATCTCGGAGAATTGATGCTGACCCTTTGTTATTTGCCAACCGCGGGACGATTGACCGTGACCATTATCAAAGCGCGTAATCTCAAGGCGATGGATATCACTGGATCGTCAGGTGAGTGGATTCACAATATTTACGATTATACTCTAGAAATCGCATTAATTTCGATCAATGCAAGAAATCGCATATCTAAGAATATTGAAACGAACAAAAAATCGTTATATTCTGAAAGATAGGGGAGAGTGGGACAATTACGAAAGCTTAAAGAAATCATTCAATAAAAGCCAAAGTATTAGTATGAATCAGTCTGTTTTTATTAATTATTAAACATTGGTCATTATCTTACGAGACTAACATTATTGATTATTTGTAATTAATCAACGAACATTAATCTTTAAAAAAAATCCTTACTGTCCGTAATTAGCCAATGCCATTCGAATAAATACGGACACGTTTTGGGGTAATTTTAGGATGAACTGTACCAACTCTTCTTCTTTCTTCTTCTTTTTTTTAATCTTTCTTACAGCAATTTTTTTAAGTTTCGAGCGTATATTTCTTCTCGGTCTTTCTTTTATATTTTCGAGGCATCTGAAATACAATAAAATCTCATAAAGTTTACGTTCAGTCGAAGGACTAAAGATCTAGGGGTAATTGCGGACGTCCGGGATTACCCCACGCCGTATATCCGCAATGGATTCAAGGTGACTTCGAGTTTAAAAAAAATTAAAAATTCATAGGTTAGGTTTAGTCGTGTCATTTCTTGTTTTATGATTTTACTGCTATATGTAATCACTGTTCATAACCAACGAAAGTATTTCGCTAGCACACATATATCTACTCAAACACAAAATTAAAAATCTCCAGATATTACACACAGTGCAACTATTTCATGGCAGTGAAAATGTAATCAGACTTTTTGGGTGATAAGAATAAGGCACATGCAAATATTATGAGTTGCTATGTCTCCAACTCTTCAATTCTCGAAATCTCCAACTCTACAACGCTCCAACCCTCCAACTCTCCAACCCTCAAATCCTCCAACTCTCCAACCCCCCAACTCTCTAACTTTCCAACCCGCCAACTCTTCAACTACTCGCCCGCTCTTCAACCCTCCAACTCGCCAACCCCCAACTCTCTAACCCTCCAACTCTCCAACTCTCCAACCTTCCAACTCTCCAACTCTCCAATTACTCTCCAACTCTCTAACTACTCTCCAGCTCTCCAAGTAATCTTTAACTCTCCAACTCTCCAACTACTCTCCAACTCTCCAACTCTCCAACTCTCCAACTCTCCAACCCTCCAACTCTCCAACCCTCCAACTCTCCAACTACTCTCCAACTCTCTAACTACTCTCCAGCTCTCCAACTACTCTTTAACTCTCCAACTCTCCAACTACTCTCCAACTACTCTCCAACTACTCTCCAACTACTCTCCAACTACTCTCCAACAACTCTCCAACTACTCTTCAACTACTCTCCAACTACTCTCCAACTATTCTCCAACTACTCTCCAACTACTCTCCAACTACTCTCCAAATACTCTCCAACTACTCTCCAACTACTCTTCAACTACTCTCCGACTACTCTCCAACTCTCCAACTCTCCAACTCTCTCTCTCTCTTTCTCTAAGCTACCACATATCGGGGTGTCCGGAATTACCTAGCGTCCGTATTTATCCCACTCTCCCCTACCATTAAATTTAATATTTTATTCCTTTATCGCACGATTCCACGCGCATTCCAGATCCATACGTCAAAGTATATCTGCTGTGCCAGGGCAAGAGGATAAAGAAGAAAAAGACGACAGTCAAGAAAAATACATTGTGCCCTGTTTACAATGAATCCTTGGTTTTCGACGTGCCATCTGACAACGTTGAGGAAGTCAGTCTAATCGTAAAAGTCATCGACTACGACAGGTAAGCTGACGCAAAAATAGTTTTCAGTTGATTCAACTTTTAATTTGTAATTGTTAATTGAGCGATTTAATTTTCAATTATACGCATTCAAGTGGAATTCCTATTTTTCTTAGACGTCAATTTAAGGAGTTTCGGAACGAGTGACGAAATGCTACCATTTTATTCAAATTTATACAGCAGATTCTTTTTCCTATACCGAATGCACTTTCCAAATTTTTAATTGATCGTCTACACCGTTCCCATAAAATTTACAATAGAAAAAACACTTTTTAACATCGGGAGATGCCGACACTCATCGCTGCTCGGCAGTTTGATGCACAAAATATTGTGAAAAAATGCTAAGAATGTTGTGAAAAACTGCTAAACGACTCAGTACATTATGACAATCATGTCATCGAAAAATTAAGTCATCTGTCTACATCGTTTATTAGTTATTGACATTTTTGTAAATGAAAACGCTCAGTTTTTCCTCCACCGATAAAACGTTGAAGTGAGGTGTGGCAACGTCGCATGAGTACAGTCAATTACGTGTATAATAAAGACCCCTATTTTATAATTCCGAATTGTTTTATGGTTTCGCTGAAAAAAAAATCACAAAATATGCCACAAACGTTCAACGATTAATTAATCACAATAAATCACAAAATAGTAACCACAAACGTTCAACGATTAATTTTACTTTCTGGTGTGTCATGTTTGAGCTTCATAAAGGTTTCATTGCAGAATTGGATCTAACGAGTTGATGGGATGCACAGCAATAGGCTCGAGTTTCATAGGGATAGGGAGAGATCATTGGCTCGAGATGCTCGACAATCCGCGAAAACCTGTGGCACAATGGTATCCACTTCTCGAGACTGTGGCCGGTCATATTCCCGCAGTGAATTCCGAGCCGCTTCCAGTGAGTCTGAGCTGCTTGAATAGCAGGTCAGTATAACAACAATTTACAAATTTAACTCGTAAATAATTTATGTGTAAATTTTTTTTTAACAAGCTTTTATTTAATGTACCAAAAAGTAGAAAATAACTTTTTTTACCAAGTCACCTATATTTGACTATAAATTTAAAGCTTGGGGCGCTCAACTTTTTAAATGTTTAATAAATTTTATCAATACAGTTTCGTTAACTGTATTCAAGTTGGCGCAATAGTAATTAGAGAAATTATTATCACACGGTTATAGTCAGTTTCAGGATTTTTATTTCAAAAATCTGAGGTTCATTTAAAAATCTCATGTCGGAATAAATATTTTTTTTGGAACGCGCACTATGCTACTATTTTTTTCCCAAAAGTAGCATATCTAAGGACTATCACGTCCAAATTTTAGCCAAAAATGTTGAAAATTCACGGAACTATGATTTTTTGAGCGAAAAAGAGTCTTTTTTGCGTTTTCACCTCTTTATGATTTTTTTTTGACATGTTACAATTTTATTTCTTATAAATAAATTTTTCGTACATCATCTAGAAAGTTCAAAGCATGTTCCATAATTTTTTGAACCACTTCGGACGGCTCGTTTGGTCACAATACTTTTTTGAAAACTGACTGGGTAGAATTGACCCAAGTGTGACCACCGCGATTGAATTTGGATGTGTGATCACGAAGAATTAAATAAAAGCTTGTTTTTTTTAAATATTTTTTTACACATAAATTATTTTCTACTTTTTATTCTTTAATTGATTTTACTTGTGCTCTGAAATGTTTGCAAAGAGGGATTAATCATTCCAAACAAATCGGTGTTATTATTGGTTGATTGTATCTATACCAAATACAGCATAGTAAAATGGCATCGATTGATTGTATACCAATATACCAAAAATCGTTAATTTTACATGAAAAGTTGTAAATTTTATGGATATATTTTTTTTTAATGCTGAATTACGCATTGTCATCTTTTAGATGCATATTTGCAAAATTTCAGAGCTCCAAGTAGTCGGGAAGTGGGTGAAATATCGATTTTCCGTTATCGATCTCACGTAAAGTCAAGTTAAATAAAAGCTTGTAAAATAAGTATGACTGACAGACAAATCCAAGAAATAACAGTTTGATTGTATCAAAAAAGAAAGAAAAAAATCAACTCACACCCCTGTCAAAATGATAATCAGGTATAAAAAAAAGTATCCCAAATTTAAGCTTTTTAACTCAAAGCTAAGTGGTGTGATATATATTTTTCAAAAAAAAAAAACCGTCACTTTTATGCCTCACTCGTATACAATTCACAAAAAATGAGAACGAGAAAACATTTTTTTCCTCATTTTTTTTTTTACAAAATTGGACACAAATTTATCAAAACCAACATTTTGCAAATATTCGTATCAACGATGCCCAAAGATTCTTGAAGAATCGAATCACTTCCTTTTCGTTCAAAAATGCGTTCAAACGCGCGATATATAAAGACAAAAAAAAAATTTCAGATGAAGAAAACGCGCTGGAAGCCGATGAAACTGAACAAAAATCCACTCCTGTCGGACGTCTTTCAAAGAGACGATCCCCTTCCGTCACTTTATGCACATCGATTGACCGAAATGTTGAATAAGAGAACAGGGATGAGAAAAAGATAAAGAGAGAGAGAGAGAGATAGAGAGACCGAGAGACACCGAGAGAGACCGAGAGAGAGAGAGAGAGAGAGAGAGAGAGAGAGAGAGAGGCCACCTCTCGGTTTTTTGTCGTCGATGAAGATCGAAAAGTACGATCGAGACGAACGTAAAAAAAAAATCGTGAACGACAGAGATTAGGATACGGGGTCGGGCGCGAGTCGCCCAATAAGGATCTACTCCAAAATAATCGGAAAAAAAAAATGAAATCTCGACCCGCCTGGTCTCGAACAAGAATTCTCTCTTCTACCCGTGAAAAAAGTGGAACTTTATCGAAAGACGGTAAAAAAAGAAAACGAGGCGATGCGGGCGAAAGAAATTCCGAGAAACAAAATTCGAAGCCGAAGAAACTTCGAAAAATATTCCAAATTTATTCGTGACGAGAATCGTGATTGGAATTAATCTACCTGTATTCGTAAAATTACTGATCCTAAATTTAAAAGAAATAGTAATAACAACAACAATAATGATAATGATAATAATAATAATAAATAGTAAGAAAAACAAAAGAGTCACAATAAATTATAAGAGGAAATGGCAGCGAAAAAAAAAACTACGCCCTTTATTATATCGCGGTCGATATATATCAACAATTGTGAAAGATTATTTCGATGTACGTGATTACAAAAGATATGTTTCCATAAAACAAACGCCCTCGTGGTCATCGTTGTGATAAATTACAAAAAAAAAAAGAATAAAGATTTAGAGAGAGAGAGAGAGAGAGAGAGAGAGAGAGAGAGAGAGGGCGAGAGAGGAAGCGGGAAAAATAAAATAAGCGAACAAGCAAATAAAAAGTTCGTTGGGAAGGCTCCGAGGAAATACGTAACCACTTCTTGTAAGCGTGAAAGAAATAAAAAAAGAATAATCAATATAAATTGATTTTGAGCGATTCTTTGCGGAACTTTGACAAAATGTGCATTGAAAACCGCTGCTTCAAGAAAACCAATGTACGCGGTATAAACTCAACAATTCGATCGTGAACTTGATAATAATTTACGATATATAAATATATATATATATATATTTATATATAAACGAATATATATGGAAAAAAAAGAAAAGAATACATGTACAGAATATAATTACGATGTATGCGGCGTATACGAGTCCGCGTAATTTTAAAATTCGTCCGGACGGCAATCCGATGAAAGTCCTCGGCGTAAGCGCATATATTTTGTCTCCCGATATACCGTGAAAATAAATTTTGGTTTTTTCTTCACGTTTAATTCGATCTTGTCTAATTAGATTAATTAACTCATTCATTAATTAAATAAATTTATTTAACCCTTCGCTGTCACACGTTCTGGCTATAACACGCTGGCCACAGAGGGGGTCGCAATGACCCCAGCTATGTTTAAACGATTGCCGTGTTGACGGTATCGTTCCGAATGACTCATAAAAATTCCGGATATTATTTTGAACCTTCCAGAATGTGACGTTCTCGGGATTATATTTTAATCGAATTGTAAAATGGCGGAAAAAAAATCAGAAAGGGGACAATGCGTAAAAAAAGCTCTTTTTTACTAAAAAAAAAAATCATAACTCTTGCAATTTTCAATTTTTTTTTATAAAATGTTAAGGTTATACTCATGAGATCATAATAGTTTAAGGGAAAAAAATAACTCCATAGTGGGAGTTTCGAAAAAGCTATTTATTCTTATATCTGAAGAGCCATTTCGGAGTGAAATAAAGAACGATATTCATGAAAAATTAGCGATTTATTATAAAAAGTGGCCGCCAACAATAGTAATTTTGTCTTAAAGTTGCGCTTGGGGTCATTTTGATCCCGAATGACGGCGGAGGGTTAATCAATTATTCGAATTTGAGTGTTTTTTTTTCAGATCAAACTGTCGATATCGACAGATCGATATACATAACGGAAGTGTGGATTATTGATACCAAAGAGCATCTATCTCTTCGATATATATCTCTTCGATATTTATCTCTTCGATATATCGATATTTATCGTTCGATCGTAATTTGCCGATGTTTTTCCGTCATATCGAAACTTATCGATATTTATCAATTTATCGATGTTTACCGATATGTATTGCTTATGGGTGTCGATCGATAGAACCAATAGTTCCATCAGATCGACCAAAATGTTTGATAAAATCGACCCTTTTTGTTTTTTCAAATCTTTATTTCAAACATTTTTTTTATAAAATTATAATGTCGAAAAGAAATAATTAATGCGATTGGATTTTTTTTTCTTCATTTTTATCGCACGCCGACGTATGACTGATAGTAGGTCATGATCGCTGTCAAGTAAGCGAAAGAATTTTGTACGGTTCGATATAAAATAATTGAAGTCTGAGTAGCGATGCTGTTTAATCGAAGTACTCGTGATTCGATGCCGGTGGCGTTGATGGAAAGAAATCCCAAAGATAGTGCTAGAATATACAGGGTGAGGCACATAAAGTGTTACACAGCAATAGCGCTCAAACTATTGATCATATCCAAAAATGTTTCAGACAAAAGTTTCAGTGTTCGAGAAGGCCGTCATACTGGACTACCCTATTTTTTTTATCGGTGGAGGCGCTGAAGCTACGTCAAGGTCAACTCCACTTTTTTAAATGGAACCATGTATTTTTTTTTCGATGACATTATTACCGATTTTAAGACGAATTCGCGCGACCTACAACACAAGGTCATTCTAGTCACGCAAAGTATGAAAATCGTCGAAAAATCGAAAAATATCGGAATAATCACTTTCAAAGGATCCACTAACCTTGGTTTGGGTCTACCTACAGAAGATGCTCGAAGAAAGAATACGCCGAGCATGTACCGAAATTACACCACAAATTTTGGCTGAAGTTGGACGGTCTTTTCATCAGCGAATTAACAAGTGCTTACAAGTCGAGGGTCATCACTTCGAGCATCTTCTGTAGGTAGACCCAAATCAAGGTTAGTGGATCCTTTGAAAGTGATTATTCCGATATTTTTCGATTTTTCGACTATTTTCATACTTTGCGTGACTAGACTGATCTTGTGTTGTAGGTCGCTGAATTCGTCTTAAAATTGGTAATAACGTCATCGAAAAAAATACATGGTTCCATTTAAAAAAGTAGAGTTGACCTTGACGTAGCCTCAGCGCCTCCACCGATAAAAAAAATAGGGTGGTCCAGTATGACGGCCTTCTCGAACACTGAAACTTTTGTCTGAAACATTTTTGGATATGATCAATAGTTCGAGTGCTATTGCTCTGTAACACTTGATGTGCCTCACCCTGTATAAGAAGAAGAAGAAATAACGACGATTGCATTATTCGGTACGAGTGGAATGTCCCTACGGATCGGTAATTCGGAATTCTTTAATGTTTGCGTAAGAAAGAAGGATGGAAAATCCTCGTGTCTTATGTCGGAGTAGGCCTTGAATGAGCGAAGCACATACGAAAGGTTCAATTTGTATAATCCGTTGATCAAGCGAGCACAATATTTATCGACGCTTCGCCGACGATCCCATATAACAGGACGACTATAAGTCCACCGTGATGTTCGATGTTAACGATGTAAGAAAGAAAAAAAAACACACACACTAGAGAATTTAGTCACAGTCGATTATAGTGGCCGACGGAATATCGGCCGATAGGAAAAAAAAAAATCCGGTACGTTAGACGAATTGAAAAGTCATCAGAAAGAAAAAAAATCATTCATATGAAAGTTTTATCGAAGAAGAAAAAAAGGATCTTTTTTTTGTCATTCTCATTGATTATTCAATGGCCGTCTACGGTGGGTCGTATAAACTCTGTATACGTAAATGATTACATATCAAAATCGCACGTATCACTTATATGAGTTACGAACACACAGCCATATACGAACATATGTATATATGTATATAGGATGTTTGGCTTACAAGAGCGGTGTCTCCAATAATCTGAAACCTTTTGCGAACGAAAGAGACTGAACGACACACGACACGTTTTAGTTTTGGCAATATAAAATTCCTAATTAGGGTGTGTAATATCGGTGGGTTTTCAACATCGCAATTCAATTGCGATATTAGGCCCCAATATTGGAATACCGATATTAATATCGGAATTAGGAAATTCTAATAAAAAAAGTTGAATTTCATAGAAAAAAAGGTATTTTAAATGAAATTTTACAATTTATTAAAATAATTGAGAAAGCAAATTGCGCTACAATAATTAAAAAATCGCAAACATTCGTTTGTATAGATTTATAATTTTTTAATAAGTGCTTAAATTAATTTCATTATTATTAAAGAAATTGACGAAACAAATGAAAATCTTTTACAAATCGCTACAACAATTAGAAAATCACAATCATTCAGTCTTTATTTATCTAAAATATTCTTTATAAAGTTTTCAAATCACATATTTTTATAATTAAAATAATTGAAAAATAAAAGCAACACCTTTAACAGCTCGTGACAACAGTTAGAAAATCAGTCGTTATTAATGTATAATTTCTTAATTAGTCATTCAGTCCTTATAAATCTATAATTTTTTAATAAGTACTTAAATTATTTTTTTTTTATTAAAGAAATTGGCAAAATAAATGAAAACCTTTTACAGATCGCTACAACAATTAGAAAATCACAGTCATTCAGTCTTTATTAATCTAAAATATTCTTTAGAAAGTTTTCACATTACATATTTTTGTAATTAAAATAATTGAAAAATAAAAGCAACACCTTTAACAACTCGTAACAACAATTAGAAAATCAGTCGTTATTAATGTATAATTTCTTAATTAGTCATTCAGTCTTTATAAATCTATAAGTTTTTAATAAGTACTTTAATTAATTGTTTTATTATTAAAGAAATTGACGAAACAAATGAAAATCTTTTACAAATCGCTACAACAATTAGAAAATCACAATCATTCAGTCTTTATTAATCTAAAATATTCTTTATAAAGTTTTCAAATCACATATTTTTATAATTAAAACAATTGAAAAATAAAAGCAACACTTTTAACAACTCGTAACAACAGTTAAAAAATCAGTCGTTATTAATGTATAATTTCTTAATGAGTCAATCAGTGTCTCAGTGTACTCAATCACAGATTTTTCCTTACTCCTATTCCTGAAAGCAAAATAAAACTATAGAAAAAACTTTAAGAATCTTTAAGGTCGAAGAAAATTAATAGTTGGTAACAAAGAAATAACACTAAAAAAAACTACTTCTTAGCAAGAGAACGCTTCTTTTGGTAGTGAGTGCACTGAGCATACGACGTTCTTAACTTTTTTTTTCATTAGTTCCATTATTACGATATTGGACTATTCAATATAGGAATTGAAATATCGGAAAAATCCTTCAGAGATTCCGATATTACGAGATTCCGAGATTCCGATATTCATACCCTAATCCGAATATGTTCTAAATTTGACTTTTCCATAAAAATTCCATCTTTATATTTTTCTAGAATTTTTCAAACATTTTTCTTTTCGAAGGAAAGGAAAAAGGTGAAAACTTGGACGATTATGGTCGTAGCGAACCTTTAACAATGCATTTTAACAATAAGCTTAGAGAAGGAAGAACAAATGTTGAAAATATAAACAATGAAACATGACCGCACTTGCAATCCGGAGAACCTGTATATGTAAACTTATATATACAATTATTTAACGAATAATAAGCGTAGTTGAAGAAAAAAAAACACGTATTTATAAACATATTTAACCCGTAGTATTGCTCATCTCATCTAAAGCCTACTCTAATCGTGAGAGGAATGTCGTAACGATGGAGTAGTTAAGAGTGTAAGAAAGATAATTATGATCGAAGATGCGTATGAGATCCTCGATATCCGTAGTCAACAATACTTTTCTAATGCGTACATATCTACACTGTATTTTAGGCATAAAATGCCCCGTTGTGATTGTGAAGAACAAATAAAGAGTGAAATCGAAGCATAAACGCACTGTTCATTTATTTTACGAGCCGGATTACCCTCTTCGTGGATAACTTTATCAAGCATGTCGCAAGCATGAACAGCTTAGTCGTTATTTTCCTCTCCGGCGAAAAACTTAAGGAGCCAGTCCACTTTGGAGCCACGAAAAAAAAAGGCTATTTTCGCGATTTTTTTTTGAGGATTTTATAAAAGATATGAATATAAAAGTTGTTGGGCTTGATAAATAAAGTCTTGAAATACATTTAAAAAAATGTTTAATTCATTTTTATTCATTTTTAAGTACAAAAACTATAGTTGAACGTAACGCCTCAAAAATAGGTGGGCTAGGTAGCTCCATCACAACTCGGCAATGGCTTGTCTGAAACAAAAAAATCAAAGTCCATTAGATTCAGTATGACACCAGCTACAAAATAACCCTCGGATATAAAGTTTTATCGAAAAATAAAAAAATGGCAGATGAAAAACGAAAAAAGTAAAAAAACGCGTTTTTCCGCAGTTTTTCGCAACAAAAAAAGAGTAAAAATCAAAATTTTAAAACCATCGAGGGTCATCTTGTTGCGAATCATGTTTACAATATGTGGTTCAAATTTCAAGAGAATCGGTTTATTAGTTTTAGAGATACGATGGAGCTAGATTTTGAAAACGTTGTTTCGAGAAAAACGCGTTTGAAGTGTTATACTATGAAAAACTCTTACCTAAACTCAATCGGCAATATTGACACAATATTGACACAATATTTCTGAATGTATTTACTTTCGAAAACAGTAAAAAAAAATTGATTTTTTGAAATTTTCAAAGTGGACTGGCCCCTTGAATGATTTTACGAATCCCTAGGTGAGTCTTGAATGATATAGTACATTATTACACGAGGACGAAAAAAAGTTTTTTTAACGAGTGTTAAAAAAAGTTTTTAACACTCGCCTTCGGCTCGCGCTGTAAACTCACACTCGTTAGAAAAAGTTTTTTCGTCGAATATTATACGAAATTTTCATTTACCAGGTGTGAAAATGTGGGTTTAAAATGTCCATTATCGTACCGACAATGGGGGTTTAAAATGTCCATTATCGTACCGACAATAGGGGGTTTAAAATGTCCATTATCGAACCGACCATGGAGGTTGAAAATGTCCACTATCGTACCGAGTGGAATAAAATTATTATTATATAATAAATACTTAATCGCTGTACAAATAATTTTGCACTTTGATTTTCCGTAATTTAACAAAAATTAAAAGTCGCTCTCCTTCTTAAGGGACTATTGTACGGTGATGGCTCCAAAAATAAGCTATTTTTAATAATTTTTTTTTTTCGAAAACTGTTGCACATATCGTTGCACACTTTTTTTCGCTTATAGGAACACTCTTACAGAATAGAAAACAATTCTTTGTTGTTGCATATAAATGTATATTTATTTAACAATTGATAATCGTGTATAGGCATGAGATACAAAAGGATATCGCTGGCGTTGATGATTTGCGCTCTCCCGATAATCTGAAACAAAAAAAAATCAAAAAGATCCTTAATCTGTATGAGTTTCGCTATCGCCCGAACCAGAATGATTATTTTATATTGTTCGTACCGATACGTGCAACAGTTTTTAAAATAAAATGATAAAAAATAGCTTACTTTTCAAGCCATCACAGTAGAATAGCGCCTTAAGTGATTTTTTAACGTAACTTCTGTTTCGTAAATATTTTGCGATATAATAATATTATATACGCATAATATTAGGATGTCTTTTAATTCTTTTTTAATGTGATTATCCGAGACCTCCTTCCTGTATGGGTGAAGCGTGAAAAAAAAAATCGTGATCCAAAACACATCAAATGTACTTTGCATTTATTTTGCTACTTTATTTTTTTTATTTTACATATTAAGTCTACCTTATACTAGGATACAACTTGCCCATTAAGTGTTACTTCTAGTCGAAACCTCATTGTATTTTTTTTTTTTTTTTTTTTTTTTTCGTTAACGATAACTCTAAGTATAAAATAAGCAATAGAGCTTGTCTTAAGTAGCAACGATTTCAAGTAACTCACACGCGGTTCAACTCCGTAAAGTTTTTCGGAATAAGCTTTCGACGTTATTGGTTTTCATCATTATTCGTCTCGTTTTTTTATTGGCGGTTTTGGTTTTTCTGTTTATTTATTTGTTTATTTTTTATCATCTTTATTATAACATTGACAACGACAGGAGCCGGCAATGCTCGTCTGCAAATGGAAATCCGATATCGAAAGAATACAAACAAACAAAAAAAAGAAAAAGCAACCGTTGAGAGTTCGATTGATCGAATTTATTGCCGAGCGAATCATCGATTTTTCATTCATTAGCACGATGCTCGTCGGTTTTTAGCAATGGACAATTAGGCCATTCCGATTTTACGAAAAATTTTGTGTTTTCTCAGATTTTCTACTGCGAGCATTTCTTTTGCATTTCTTTTTTTTCGTCTCTTTCCATTTAAATCATTCGCGATTGAACTCAAGGTAGCTCGTTAATGTTTCTTTTTTTTTCTTTCGTTTTTCCCATTTTAATTCTCAATTGTCCTACGACTCCTTTTTACTTCTTCCTCTCGCAAATTATTATAGAGACGTCAATGTAATCCGTTACGACAAAAAAATAAATAAAACCACCAAACAAAAGCAGAAGAAGAAAAAAAACCGAGTGATTCAACGAGCAGGTTTATAATAATAATATACAGAGAGTCAACGAAGCCGGATTAAACTTTACACAGCTTTTACACCTTGAATTTTATTGTATATAATAATAATAATAATAATAATAATTGTGAGCTCGGTAAAAGTTACTTCACACGTAAACATTAAATGTGCTTACCTTCGTCGAATATACAAATCTACGCTATCGTTACATTATGCCGCGTAATTATTCGTTATTATTATTTTTCCATTTTCCTCGATTTACTTTGCGTCATACGTACGCGTAAATATATACATGCGCATGCAGAAAAACATGTATACATATATACGTACATATGCATCTGTTTATATGTATCGTAATGAAACGCAAAGTTTTTTTGTTTTCTTTGTTTGTTTTCTCGTAATTAATTAAGTGATCATAATAATAATATAGGCAAACTCTCGTAGCGTTGTACTTAGCGTTATTTAAAATAGCGTTATTTATACTGAAGTTTGTTTCCTTTTCTTTCTTTTTTTTTCCATCAATCTTGTGTTCATTTTTTTTCTCTCTCTCGTGTTTTTTTTCTCCTTTTTCTTCAAAGTTTTTTTTTTCTTTTTATTTTTTTTCGGACAGAAATTGATTCGAGTTAACATTTTCTTCAGCAGTATGGAGGGAATTCACTAACAATCGCTTCGCTCGACAAATTTTTTTTTCAACATTCTCGCACACACCTATAAACAAATATAAAAGTTCTTGCTCGCTCGTGACACACTCACGTCGATTTGAGACGCACTGTTACTTTTTTTTTTTTAAATTCTTTTTTGAGCTCGTATTATCTTGTTTGCTTTCGTCGGCTTTTGTTTTTTGTCTTTCGATACGCTAACCTCGTTGCCAATTGTGCACCGTCCTCAGCGCCCTTTTTTTTTTCAATTCGTATACGAGATCGCGATTTTTCCGGTTGATCGATTTTCAACTTTGGAGAGGAATGATTAATCCTTGACGAATTTTCGTCGGCAGCGCACATGGTTCGATAAAAATTAAAAAAAAAAAAAGAAGAAAAAAAAGTCTCATCGTGAATGGTTTCGATTGTTTCATTTTTGTTTTTGTTTTTTATCGTTACGGAGCTTGACGAACGAGGCTATATTTCGATACGCTTGCAAGAAAATATTGATGTAAAAGCACCAGGCGCAATTTCTTTTTTTTTCCCCCCCCTCTCAAAACGCTTGTTACAATAAATTTGCAATCAAACGTTCCTCTCTTTTAGCTCTTTTTACACACGAAAAAAACATGCACACACACACACACGTACATTTACACTCGCAGGCGTTTTTTGCTTTTCGATAAATTTCACAACATCCTCGAATACAAAGACCGTTTAACGAGTCCCAATTGCGATGCACAGCGATATCATTATTTTAATACACATCGTGTTTTTTTTATATTATTTTTCCTCTTTTCTTCTTCTTATTATTATTGTTTTTTTTTTCTTCAATTATTCATTATGTTGTTATTACTATTATTACTGTTATTATTATTTTGAAGCTTAAGTGGTTGATTGCTAAGACAACGGCTCCATGCACTTATAATTAGATCGTAGAATTTATTCGTAATTAATAAGTCAAGTGTACAATATATTATTATTTAAGTAAAAGTTAATCCTGACAGGTAAAATGCTTGGGACTTGCGAAGGTTGGCTTTCTTTCTTTTTATATTCTTTTTCTGAATGTTTTTTTTTTAAATTTATTTTTTCCTTTTTACTTTATCGTTGACTAGCTGGGTCTTTATTGTGTGCGTGGGAACGCCAAAATCCTGGTGAATAAAAATTGGCGATTATGCAGTTTCGTGATAAATTCGTTCGACGAGTAAATCGATTACCGTGATTTGTCATGACACGAGAGACTCATTCGTGATAAGTAATTCATAAGTACATCCATAAATGGCATTAAAGAAGAAAAAAAATGACGAAGATATCGTTGATGATTTTTTTTTTGTTCTGGAAAATAATCATTTGTCCGTCGAAAATGATTTTTCCGAAAATTACGATCGATAACGTAATTGTCGTTAAGATTTTTTAATCTCCGATTCAGTCGTCGTTTTACGATTTAGCGTTAATTGAATTTACATGGTTTTTTTTCTTGTTCTTCTATCAGATGAAAGTAGAAAAATTCGGTATTGATGCTAAGCGTTCGTAGATAGTGAAATTAATTTTTTTCCAACTATTAGATTGTCCTCGAGGCAGATAAGTACATTGTAGACGATATTTGAGTGAATAATACTGTGAGAATAAAAAAAAAAGGACGGAAATTAAGTGATTCATCTCGATGTGGCTTTTGATTTTCTATACTTTGCATTAATCATCCGTTTATCGTTTATTTATTTTCTCTCTCTCTCTCTCTCTCTCTCTCTCTCTCTCTCTCTCTCTCTCTCTCTTTCTCTCTCTCTCCCTCTCTCTCTCTTTCTATCCAACTTTCGCGCCCTACCAATAGTCGAAACTTGAACGTTAATTTGTTGTTTTTTTTTTAACAATTAATTGTAATAATGTATATGACGAAAAAAGATTGCCCGTGCATTAAGAGTAGGAAAGAAATGAACGATTCAACAAACGTGAGCGCTAATCGTTTTTTTTATATGATTGATCGAATTAGATTTTTCTTCTTTAAGAATGTGCAACAAGATACGCGTCGTGGTCGCAAAAGCATGTGCTTTATTCATTTATTGGAATATATAAATATGTTTCCCTCAATCTTTCTCTTCGTGTCTCGATCTACTCGTTTGCATACGCGGAATAATTTGTATGCACGTATTGCATGTATTAACTAAAAAAAAAAAACACATTCAAATTCTATGTGAAATTGATAATCCACGTAACACTTGTCGATTCAAGCAATGCAAAGAGACAATAAATGATCGATCAAGCTGTCGCTGTTTTTTTTTTTTATTGCCCTTAGTTTTCATCCCATATCCTCTTCGTTGCCTTTCCATCCTCAATTCTTCTCTTATCCTTCGTTTCGAAGCCTCCGTTCTCAGTAATCGAATTGCTGCTTAATCATATTAAAACTGATAATCTTTTATTCCCAGTACCCAGTTAGCCTATGTTTAATGTTTTCTTTTTTTTTTTCCCGCCCACCTTTTCTCTTTTATTTATTCTCCTCCTCCGTTTTTTGTTGGGTTTTTTTTTTTTTATGATTTTCACTTTTTCTCTAATTCGTCTCGTTTTTAAGTACATACAATCCGCGTGCGAAAATATTGAGAAGTATTTCTGCGGAGTCAAGCTGGACGGCTTTGATAAAATTAGGACTTTTCTTTTTCTTTTCATTTGTTTGTTTTTTTTTTCTTTTTTTTTTTCGTTTTTTGCTTTGCAAAGTACGCGTGGATCGTCAAGGGATTGGTAAAAAGTAGCACGTGACTCTAGCATCTACTCGTTCGACGATTACAAAAATAAAAAGAAAAGGTTAAACGAGCCTACAAGCGACTCAACGAATTTCCCGTGAAAGAAAGGAAAAAAAAGCAGATGTGTAAAAAAAGATATATCGGAAAAATTTTCAACTTCGATCGATGATCTATTCCAAATATATATTCCGGATGTATTCACGAGTACACCCACGCCGACTAGTCCAACCTTACGTTTCTTCGTTTATTCGTTCCATTCGTCCAAATAATGAAGCTAGAAAGGATTTTTGTGTTTTAAGACCAATGCAGATTTCCGTAAAGCAATCATACTGCATTGCCGATAAAAAATTAACAGACTCAGCAGCGCCGGAAGTGCGCAGTCGTGACGCCAGAGAGGCAAAGTCTACCGTAGCGCTACTAGCGCCAGAAATCTGCACTATGCGCCAATAGCATCAAAAGTCTGCGTCACGAAAATCACTTACGCTAGAAACGAACTGGTTGGAGATGTCTTCACTTGTCTCATATATATGTACACCCCAGAAAATATATTTTATTTTGAGTTTATGTTCGATCATCGGTTTTTGTCGAAAATATTGCTCGATATTTCATTTGGAACAGGGGACTGTTTTTTTTTTCGTTGCGAAACTCCGCTATGAGCATAGTCGCTTAGGAGCAAAAATTGATTGAATAGCGTAACAGTTGCGATAATGGCGATGCCAGTGTGCAATTTTGCGTACACACGAATCTTCATATATATATCTGGACAAAATAAAATACGCATCTCGCCACTCACTTTACATTGGCATTTGCATACTTTATTTTCTCCAGTACTCATACACATTGTGACAATTACAAGGTGGCCATGTGTTTTTCAAGAGCTTCACTCAGAGATTTTGTAACTGAGAAAAATATGATTTTTAATGGTCCTCTGAGAAAAAAATATAGACTATTTTTCTGATGCGTAGTATATGCTAGAGAAAATTGAGCATTCTGTGAAAATCAAAATTCAATTTTCACCAGAGCAGAATGATAATGATCAAACTCCGAATACGAAACACTCGTGAAAAACTTTTTTTTTGTCCATTGCGTCACGGAGAAAAAAAAATACCAAAGATGCATTTTAAAATGGAATTTAATTGATTTAAAATCGAGTTTTTCCGGAATATTTTGTGTTCGAAA
This sequence comes from Ophion ventricosus, assembly GCA_963932345.1. Taxonomy (NCBI): domain Eukaryota; kingdom Metazoa; phylum Arthropoda; class Insecta; order Hymenoptera; family Ichneumonidae; genus Ophion; species Ophion ventricosus. The sequence continues at coordinate 21,430,948 of OZ010720.1, forward strand.
TACCTTTAGAGAATCTTCATTCTGCTGAATTCAAAATAAAATCTGAATATTTTTCAGAATGCTTGATTTTTTTTTCTGGCGATTATCGGTCGTCACAAAAATACGCTGAATTTTTTTGCGAAGAGGGTTTTCGAAAAACCATTTGCATATTTTCCTTGGTCGCAAAATCGCCGTGCCAGATCATGGCCACCTTATAATTGTCACACTATGTGTGCATATATATGGGTATGCGTGGGTGTTTTTGTGTACCTAGCAAGCACACAATTTTCAATACAGCGACAATTCTCTCTTTTTTTCTTTTCTGATCGTCTCACAACACACGTACGGACAGCGTATTTACAACAGGAAACGAGTATAGTGTAAGGAACGGCCCTATTGCGGCCGGTTGGTGCATCACCGAGAAACATGTAACGAAAAAATAAAATAAAATAAAAAAACAACAACAACAAGAAAACCGAACGTAAAAGTGTAACTCATTGTTGAACATATGAACGTCATACTCCTGGAAAAGAATAATCGTTCGCACAGCTCTATAAGATTATCTCGAATTCGACGCTCCTAGTTATCCTGCAACATTGCAATACGACGATACGATTGGTAATGAGGATCGAAGCGCTCGCTTATAATCCGGAATGCGGATCGTATTTTTTTTTTTTGTAATTGACTAGCGTTATGCGCGCTACCTTCTTTCTTTCCATCATATCTTGCTTCTACTTTTAAGTTTTTTTTAAATCTTGTTTTACTTTACTTCGTTTCACTTTTACTCGCTGTACATCGAGTTTTTATCGATCAACGCCTCGTCGCATTCTCGTACGAGCGATGACGCAGGAATTTTGCGGTTACGCGCGAATCGGCGCTGCGATCGTTTGGCTTGTAGGGAAAACGTTCGATCCTTCGGGCACGACGGTGCCCACGCATTTTTCACGATCACACAATTCGATGATCGATCGACGATGATCGATTGAGTCCTCTTGTTGTTCGCTTTGTCTTAAGTACTGCGCGCGTATGCGCGTGCTACTGTTTTTCTTTTCTTGTCGCCCTCTGGCGTTACAACTATGCATCATTTATCGTTTTAATCGTACAAAATCGCCTTCAAGTACAATTACCTTCTTGAGATAGTTTGCGTTATTTATGCTTGTGTCACGCAGAGGACTTTCTTACTAGGTTTTTGTTTTTTTTTTTCTTCTTTTTTCGTTGAATCGCACTTCGATTCTTTCCACGTGTCTAGTCTTTGCGTTCGAATTTACGGCCATTTGTCGCGACTCGATCGACGAGACACGTTTTCGCCGTAACTTCGGAATGTTTCGTATTTCGGAATGCTCGTATAGCGTTGGCACTCTCTATTTTTTTTTTTTCACCCGTACGCGACCGGACGATCATAGGACTCGCTTTTGTTTCTTCTTTTTTTTTTCACATTTTTCTTCCTTGCTCGTTGCGTAGTGTCTTCCACGTCCCTAGTAGCGCACGTACAGGAATCCGTAATTTCAGTAGCGCTGCTGAAACTCGTGGTGCCATCTGTTGAAGTCGATGTGGAATATGACGATTGAACCGTTCGCTAGACCGGCCAGAAGGAATCTGTAACGGTTGTCGATATTGTAAATCGCCGTTTAGGGCAAACGGAAAAGAGATCGGGAAGAATTAAGGCAATGTGTCACACGTCCAGTCGGTAAAAATCCTACTGCTAAGTTTTCTCCTAGACGGAACATATTTCGGGCAAAAGAAGAGAAAGCCGTTGTTCGTCGTTCAACAGAGCGGAACGTGTTTCTTTTCTTTTTTCCCAAAAATCAACCGTTTCAGAAATCATTGGGAATCCGCAAATCAGCTATCTCTCTCGCACTCATGGCCGCTCGGTTGGTGTGACACTTGACCTTAAGGCCATGTGTCACACGTCCAGTCGGTAAAAATCCTACTGCCAAGTTCTCTCCTAGACGGATCATATTTCGGGCAAAAGAAGAGAAAGCGGTTGTTCGTCGTTCAACAGAGCGGAACGTGTTTCTTTTCTTTTTTCCCAAAAATCAACCGTTTCAGAAATCATTGGGAATCTGCAAATCAGCTATCTCTCTCGCACTCATGGCCGCTCGGTCGGTGTGACACTTGGCCTTAAAAAAAAAAGATTATGAAGGGAGCGGTCGACGTATCGACCCAAGGTAACCAAGCGTAGAGGAAAATTGTACGAGTTGATCAGCTCCGTGAAATTGGCCATCCGACTTTGACTTTTCGATGTTTTTTTAATTGCAATCGTCTGTGGGTCGTTTGTGGTTGATTGCGCGATCAATTAAAACGTTTGTGAGACCGTTATTTACTTGAAAAATGAGAATTGAAAATTGTCGGTAAGATATCGACCGGACTACCGGTGAGAGAGCGACTTCACTTTGACTTTTCGATGTTTTTTTTAAATTTTAATCGTTTGTGGGTCCTTTGTGGTTAATTGTGCGATCAATTAAAACGTTTGTGAGAGCGTTATTTACTTGAAAAATGAGAATTGAAAATTGTCGGTAAGTTATCGACCCGACTACCGGTGAGAGAGCGACTTGACGTTGTCTTTTCGATGTTTTTTTTTAAATTGTCATCGTTTGTGGGTCCTTTGTGATTGATTGTGATATCAATTAGAACTTATGTGAGAACGTTATTTACTTGAAAAATGAGAATTAAAAATTGTCGGTAAGTTATCGACCCGACTACCGCTGAGAGAGCGACTTGACGTTGTCTTTTCGATGTTTGTTTTTAAAATGTAATCGTTTGTGGGTCCTTTGTGGTTAATTGTGAGATCAATTAGAACTTATGTGAGAACGTTATTTACTTGAAAAATGATAATTAAAAATTGTCGGTAAGTTGCCGACCTGACTACCGGTGAATGAGCGACTCGAATTTGGATTGTTTTTTTTTTTTAATTGGAATCGCTTGTGGGGCACTTGTGGTTGATTGTGAGATCATTTAAAACCGGCGGCTAAAATAATTACCTGCTCATTCACCGGTAGTTGGGTCGGTAACTTATCGACAATTTTCAATTTTCATTTTTCACGTAAATCACGGTAGAACAAACGTTTTAATTGATCTCACAATCAACCACAAACCTCCAACAAATGATTCAAATTTAAAAAAAACACCGAAAAGGCAAAGTCGAGTCGCTCACCCACCGATAGTCGATTGAGCGTAGAATAAACTTTTCAACGTTGACTGTGGCGAGACTACTACCTTCAGGGGATCATCTCATACACCTTTCCCCTATTATTGTTACGGTGTACCGCTACTGTACTCTACGGCGTACTGGTACGTGGTGAAATCGTACGCGTTACCAGTACGATACCGGTTCGCCGTACAATAGTAACGGCGTTACGACGTACTGGTATTGTACCGGTACCGTACGCAAGTACGTGTACCGTACGCACGAATCCTTAAAAAGCCGAAAGGCTTACTCCGTCGGTAACGTATCCGTTGTAGGTAAGATTGTTTTTAGTACTCACTTCTGATCGTGAGAGAGTGCTAGTGATCGAACGCTGCTCTCGCACGTGGGGAAAGCGTAAAGCAATGCTAGATTGAAGGTTCTCCAGACCTCGACGATACCCTTATCTCCACCGGTCATCAAGTACTCGCCGTCTCTGCTCAGCAGAAGGCACTGAAAATGCAAAACGGATTAAGGGGTTACACCTAGTTGGAATTTAAAAAAAAAATCAATTTTTCGTTTCCGACGGATTCTTATAATATAACCTTTCAAAAATATTCTCTGAAAATTCCAAGTCGGTCCGTTGAAAATTGGGAGAGTTATGAGCGTTTACAGGTAGGTATTTTATCTACGCATATACCTGACGTAAAACTTTAAACGCGTTTTTCTCGGAATTACTTTTTCAGAATCGGTGACCAAAATATCTCAAAAACAACTAAACCGATCTGCTTCAAATTTCACAGACATTTTTTGTATATCAAAAGGCAGTCCTTAATCGATGGATTTTTTTTTTTCCAATGCATACTTTTTTTTATATCAAGGAAAATAGAGTGTTTTTTTCACCGAAATTTCGACGATCACTTTCGATCGGCGACCATTTTTTCAAAAATCATTATTTTAGTGAATCCTTCGATTAAAGACTAGATAATACAAAAACTACATTCATTTGGTTTTTTTATTTCAGATGATTTGTTCCCGAGCAGGAGTGGTCACCGCGAAGGACCTTTTTTGCACAGCGGTCTGTGCAATTTACTGTATCTCCGTCGTTTATAGATATTCCCCAATAAAAAAATTGTCAAAGATTCTTGAAATGATACCCTTTACTATGATTTGCCGATTCCCAGTGTTCTTCAAAGACGGCTGATATTTCGGACAAATGAAAAGAAGCACCTTCCCCTCTGTTGAACGAAGAACAACGTCTTCCCAGATAACCACGTACTGTGCTTTGGTGGAGTACGCCGTACCAGTACCGTACCGACCACGTACGTGCGTACGGTACCTGTACAGTACCACTACGTCGTACTGGGTACGCTGTACCGTAACCGAGCTAGCACGGTGAGGGTATGGTATCGGTACGGTATCGGTTCGGTATCGGTACGGTATCGATACGGTATCGGTATCGGTATCGGTATCGGTATCGGTATCGGTATCGGTATCGGTATCGGTATCGGTATCGGTATCGGTATCGGTATCGGTATCGGTATCGGTATCGGTATCGGTATCGGTATCGGTATCGGTATCGGTACGGTATCGGTATGGTATCGGTACGGTATCGGTATGGTATCGGTACGGTATCGGCACGGTATCAGTACGGTATCGGCACGGTATCGGTACGGTATCGGCACGGTATCGGTACGGTATCGGTACGGTATCGGCACGGTATCGGTATGGTATCGGACACGTCGTCGTTACAATCATTTTTAAACAATATGTCGGAAGACTCACTTGCAGATTGTCATTGTGAGCCTCGTGACGTAGCCTCTTGCCGTTAATCGTGAACGCGGCGATATGTCCCCGTTCGTAATTGACAACTATCACGCCCTCCCGGGACATGGCGATGTTCTCCGGCGAGTTGAAACCACTAGGAGCTTCCAGCGACCTCAAGAGATCACCGAAGGTCGTGTGTACCAATACCGGACCATCTGGTTGCAAGGCGAACGTATTTTAAGCATTAAGTATCCACTGTCAATGTTGCAAGATAACGCATCCTTGCTTTCGACACTTTCTTTTGGGTCTGATTGGCTAAATATTTTCTTCAAAGACGTGGATGTGTCTGTGACAACTGGACTCGTGGAAACATCAAAATTGAAACGTCAATGGACAAATTTCTAGAAAAAGAAAATCAGTGTCCTTTACAACTCTCTGCGTTCGAACGCTGAATTTGGGGACACTGATTTTTTTTTCTTCCGGTTAAACGTCCAATTAAAGTTGTGCTTCGAATTTGGGTTCGTCGTATAAGAAAAAAAGAATTAAAAAAGAATTAGAAAAAGCAATAACTCACAGTAAGAGCCGGAAACGACGAGGCCTAGCTCGGCCGAAATGACAACGGCCGTGACAGGCTGCTCGTGTCCCGTAAGGGTTGCACGGGGCGCGGGCGCCTCGCTCTCACCAACGATTGTCTGAGTTCTCGCGTTCCAGTGCCACAGCAATACCGTGCAGTCCGAGCTACCGGAAGCGATGTAACAATCGGATGTTATGTTGCACTCGCTGCGCGACAGACACGTCACGACCCCGTAATGGCCGAACACGATTTGAACGATTTTCGCTGAAAAACGAACGAATAATTATACGGAAAAAAGAAAATCCAGTTGCTAACAAAAATTCCAAAACCTTATTTTTCGAAAAATCAGTATGAAGCTACAAATATAAAACAAACATTATGCGAATTCTTTCATTGATTGAAAAACGTTTATCGAGAAAATTAAATGATTTTCATTGGTCGTATGAAACATGTGTCCCTCCCCCGCAATCCATTTCAAATTATTTATTGCTCCGAACGTACCGGTCTCGGTGGAGAAAACTCGGAAACTGTTGTCCCAGAATCCGCAGGCTACCAAAAATCTGCTGTCTACCGTTGTCACGAAACAGTTGCTACGAATTTTCAGCTTTTGACTGAAATTGTCACCCAAGTGTCGGCGGAGTGCCGGATTCGAGCTGTTTGCTGTTTGGGCTGAATAAAAATGATTTTTCCTTTAATTTTTTTAAATTAATTTTTTTGTTTATTTAGAACAAAATTCATTTGTTTTCGTCTCTATTAAAATTTTTGTTTAAATTCATTTTTATTGAAAATGTATATTTTATATAAATCAATAACATAAATAATAAAATACAAATAAAAATAATTAATAATACGAATTATACGTAATTAAAAACAAAGATGGATGTACTTCCGAATTTCGATTTAAGCGAATTTCGATAAAGCGGAAACCGAATTTCGATTTAAAATTTGGCACACACCTTCATTTGAATGCTATAAGACTTTCCCGAAAAGGATTATTGGCAACGCGCCATAGTTTTCGAGATATCGATTTTTGAAAGTTATTATAGTAAATTATAATTAATTATAATTAAAGAAAAATAATATAAATTTTAAAAAGATTATATTTTAATTCAACATTAAAAAAAAATTCTTTAAATATTTTCAAATGTGAAAATTATACTATGACAATATTTTCACTTGAAATTGAATAATAATAGTAATAATAGTAACGACAGCGATAATAATAATAATTGAAATAATAATCAACGTGCCAAGAATGCTTTGACGATAAAAAAATAGTAATATCCAGAATAATAATAATAAATTAAAATAAAATAAAAATACTGATAAAATAATGAAAAAAATACAAATAATATTAAAAATGAAAAGTTTTTTTATCTGACGGTGCGAGTAAGAAAAACCGTTCGTACGTGTACGTCTTATAGATAATAAAATGAAATATAAGCGTGAATTTATATTTTTTTTTGTTTTTCTTTGTGGTCCGGCTGTACTCACACAAAACAGGATCCATGGACAAGGGTTGGTTGATCGCTTGAGCTTGAGGCGTGTCTGCATAACTGGGCGATTGCACGGAGGCTGAAAATTCATCGTGAAAAACAATAAATTCATATTTATACGAATGACTATTAAATTTTCGAGTACGCGAATGATATCGTGAACTTTTCGTCGATAGTCACCCGCGTAATTGGTGTTCCAGCGATTAACGGCGAACTGCTGTCCAGTTGTGACGGTGACGACCGACGGTAGAGGCAATTGCGGATACGTGTTGGCGGAGATGTGACAAATGGGCGAGTTCGATGGGAATTTTATTGTCATGCATACGTCGTCGGGTATGCTCGAGAACATCATCGGCGACTGTGGAAACGAAGTTTTTCGTGACATTTTTCGTTTGAAGCGGAGTTGGAAAAATCGAAAAATTCGGGAGTGTCGAAAAAAAAAAAAAAAATAGGGCCAATTCGGAACAAGGGAACAAATCGTACGATTGAGGAAAAAAATCATGAAATGGCGGAAAAAAAGCGAAAAAAGGGTGATATCGGATAATGAGGGAGAACGATAGGGAAATTCGAGAAATCGTACAGTGGGGAAGGAAGACTAAAAAAAGCGGGGGCAATTGAAAGAATCGAGGATTCCATCCCAGGCGAATTTTGGAGTAGTCAACATTGGCGAAGTCAGATTTTTTTTTTCTGAGGGGGAGACGCGACTAGTAGGGGTCTGACAAAAACTGGTTTCAAAATCATCTTTTTTTTTTAATGAAATTTACATAATAGTTAATAATTACGCAACACTGATGAAAGATAAAATTTGCTTTAATCACAGGTTATTTATGTTAAATAGTTACACGGAGAGAATTAAATGTTAAAAATTACCGTGCAGTAACGGTAACCAGATGACAAGCCGGAAACTTCGCTTATTATTACTGAGTAAAACACAGATTTTCACGAAAATAAAATAAAATTTCTTCTTCAGATAGAAAATTTTATCAGATTTTCTAGTAAATTTTCATGTGTAACAAAATACGCAAAACTTAAATTTAAAAAATATATAATATCAGCGAAATTTTACTGTGCATTTTATTATTTTATGCCTTTGAAAAATGTCTATAAAAAAGTATCGTCTTTATAACAGTTATTTTAAGATTTATTATAAAATTTAATGAGTGTTATACGAAAATGTATTGTGCTCTCGGTAAAAATTATCGTCCGCGCTGCCCTTCTTGTATAGTAAAATTTTAGCTACGTATGTGAAATTTTCTGTAACGTGAGTTAAAAAAAAAAAAAACTTGTCGCATACGAATTATTATGCTTTTCTCACTTGTCACCACATTGAAATATATCACGGTAATTTTTACCGTGAAATTCACGACAAAAATTACTTTTTAATTCTCTCCGCGTACGTTTTCTACAAATTACGAAAGCACGGCAAGGCAATAGTTGAAGTTTTATTAAATTGTTTCTTTATGCCTGCTTGGATGAAAGTTAAATAAAATTAATCGATTATTTGACGGTCATTATTTTTGGATCGATTTTTTTTCTCGGGAGGAGGAGGCACATGGCTTTCTAGGGTGCCGACTCCAGCTCCCTCCTGGCTATGCCGTTGGTAGTCAATAATGTCACTCGGCTAACAACAAAGATAATCACCAAATGCATAGCTGAGCTTTTCGGTGGATGAGGCTCCATGAGAAGCTGAGACGGCGTCTGGCCGAAATTTCTTATCTGATTCTCGATCGCTTCCTTCATAACGGGATCCGTTATCGCGTCCAATTCGACGCTACCCTCGTAAGTCAGGTAATAAAACACGTTTGTTGCACGAACGGCTTCGGGTCCTGTGAGAAAATACAATTGTCGTAAACGTCAAATGAAAAATGAAAAAAATACTCCAATCCAGACACCAGCTCGATCATTTATCATCCGTGCCGACAAATATTTATAGGCAAAATATATAAATATTTATAGGCAAAACTTCAAGAAAATCATATGCCTATTGATTAATAATTTTCACCCATGTGAGGACCAAGAATCGCTATCGTTTTTTTTTACACTTGAAAATTGAGAAAAAAAGTATTTAAAAAAAAGGCAACAAAACGAGTCCGTCTATTTCCAGCTGGTGGAGGGAGGGAGGTGGGGGATTTCGGACACTCGTAAACGTGTTACATATTACGGGATGGGACGCATTGTCGCGTTCGGCACACGTGCCTAATTGCTCGGATATACGAGCATAGGGAGGGAGAGCGAGTGAGCCTGGAAAAAGGAAGCTCGACCGAAAACTAATTTCTTCCATACGCGAGAGCTCGTGCTCTTCATCAGCCTCCGAGCTCCCGCGTATCTCGTGACAATGTTCCGGGAAGCGCCGGATATAGAGGCGCCACTGACAATTAACATCGAAGCGACTTTAATTTGACTCGACTTTCTTTCCGTTTCACGAGATATCCCAACCAGGATATTCGTATCGTGCTTTTTTTTTTGTCACCTCGAAACTTCGTCGTTGCTGAGATTCTTGACTTCTTTTTTTTTGTAATTTATTTTCTAAATGGAAAAAAAGGGACACTTTTTTATTCGGACAAGCGCAAAAAAGCTCCGCATAATTTGGCGGATTTTTTTTTTAGTTCGCTGTTATTTGATCGGTTGTTTTTCATTGACTGGTTTGTGGCTTATGGTAATGGTGAATTACCTCTTTGCTTGTAGCCGAATATCAAATCGATCCACTGATGCAGCTGGCAGGAGACAAACTCCGATTCGAGGGCCTGGAAAAGTATTTTTTTTTATTTATATGCGTTTATTTATCGTTTATAAATGTTCATATCGTTTATATCGTTGATATCGTTTATCAAATATATTTATAAACGTTTATTTATCGTAACAACGAAAACAGACGTCGCAACAAACGATTATCTTTTCTTACAAAGATAAGTTAAGGGGCCAGTCCACTTTGAAAATTTCAAAAAATCGAAAGCAAGCAAGACTTGAAGAAATCGACGATGATGAACAATCGGAAGGGATTTTGTACGGTGCAGGAATTGCCGATTGAGTTTAGGTAAGAGTTTTTCATAGTATAACACTTCAAACGCGTTTTTTCTCGAAACAACGTTTTCAAAATCTAGCTCCATCGTATCTCTAAAACTAATGAACCGATTCTCTTGAAATTTCAACCACATATTGTAAACATGTTTTGCAACAAGATGACCCTCGATGGTTTTAAAATTTTGATTTTTACTCTTTTTTTTTGCGAAAAACTGCGAAAAAACGCGTTTTTTTTTACTTTTTTCGTTTTTCATCTGCCATTTTTTTATTTTTTGATAAAACTTTATATCCGAGGGTCATTTTGTAGCTGGTGTCATACTGAATCTAATGGACTTTGATTCTTTTGTTTCAGACAAGCCGTTGCCGAGTTGTGATGGAGCTACCTAGCCCACCTATTTTTGAGGCGTTACGTTAAACTATAGTTTTTGTTCTTAAAAATGAATAAAAATGAATTAAACATTTATTTTTTATGTATTTCAAGACTTTATTTATAAAGCCCAACAACTTTTATATTCATATCTTTTATAAAATCCTCAAAAAAAAATCGCGAAAATAGCCTTTTTTTCGTGGCTCCAAAGTGGACTGGCCCCTTAATTTTCGAACGTTAGTATTTTGACGTGAAAAGATTCTAAGGGGACGCCCATCAATTACGTGAGGTGTTTTTTTTTTAAATTTAGACCCTCCTCCACCCTGGTGAGACTTTGGTGACGTGTGGAGGCACCCCCTATAATTTTTAAATGATTACATTTATTCGATATGTTCATGTATTTTGCTTCATACCATTAATAAAGACTTACTGATAGTGTTCTATCAAATACATTGTTTTCTGTAAAAGAAGAAGAGGAGAAACATGATACTACGTTTAAGCTGCACTACAACGGCTTTAATTTAGTGTTATTTAGTTAAAAAAAAAATAGGGTAGGGTAGGGTAGTGCTCCGACACCAACTTCCCTACTCGATCCATGAGCAACTTGACTCCAAAGCATATATTAAGACGAATAGAAAAATATTTGATTAAAATTAATGAAGAAGATAATGAAGCAATAACTTAATTAATGCCTAAGAATAGAATAAGAAGATTAATAAGAACATTTGATTATTTTTATTTCATACTGTTAATATGGACACGTGGCTGTCCATATTTTCAGGCCAGCCTGGAAATATCGACATTTTACGAGTTCAAAAAAATGTTTATTACAAAAGATATATATACTTAATAAGTCTGATTGTTATCAAATATAATAAAGCAATTATAATAGTGTTATTATTCTTGCTTTCTTAAAATATTTTCCCTTCTAGAATGATTTAAACCTTAAGATGTCCATATTGGCACCCATATTTTCTGAATTACAAAGTTTACGTGAGATTTTCATTGCCCCCCTTCCTCGAAATGATATTTGGTAAGATTTCGCCAGAGCCCCCCCCCCCCCCCCCATTCGGAGCTTACGTAATTAATGGACGTTCCCTAACGAATATAACGATTACATGTCACGAAGACGTTTCCAGTCGTTAAAAATGTCCAGAAATACAAAAGAAATGTAACGAATGAACAAATTTTCGCGATGCATGCATCTGTAAAAAAAAAGCATAAAGCATCATCGACAAATTGTATTTCGATCACAAAAGTTACGGCCTCATATATTTAAATTAAGGACACTCTTCCGAATGAACAATTTTTCATTCGCCGGTAATAATTATTACGGTGGTTCGAAGCTAGAAATAACAACATTGATGATACTGGACTGACCATTCGATTGATTCGAATGAATTCTTCGGGTGAGGAGGCCCAAGGTGGAAGTTCGACGTCGCCAACGGAACTTCCATCTTCTTGTCTACCCAGGCGATAGCGATTGCTGTTTACCAGCATTTCCGGTAGAAAGAAGAATTCCGGTATGAGTTCCTGTGCAAGTTGAATCCAGCGATAAAATATATGTCAGTCGTGAGAGTTGGGGAACGAAACAGTCATAAATGAAAAAAAAAAAAGATAAAGAACAAAAATAACAGTTTAAAATTAAAAGTTTAAATTAACATTAAAAAAAACAGGTCGTAATAACAATAGCGAGAATCAGCGAATAATAATAATAATAATACTAATAATAATGGTGTATTTCGTAAGTAGAAATAATAACAATAATAACAATTATCATTATTACTATTATTATATCATATCGAATAATTATTATTACGACATTATTATCGTTCATTCGTATTTATAATAGTATTGAAAATAATTTACCATGAGTAATAATAATTTGCAATACGTGATATTAAGGGCAAGTTACCGTTCATGACGATGAATAATTCGTTTTTTTTTACATAATTTGTATCCTTGAAGTGTTGAGAACACGTGAGTCAAAGGATATTTTCATATCTGGAGTATTTTAGAATTTACAGCCTAAACGATAAACTTTAAATGCATTTTACTGGAAACAAATTGGAATTTACTCTTTATTGATAGAAGAATAAAATACGTTGACACCTATTTCAAAAAGTATTTATTTATATTAAAAAAAAATTCCTGAAGTTCATGCATTTTTCATGCCTCTCGACGGTAATCTTCCCTTAAGGATAATTCATTAGGTACAATAAAAATAATGGCAATGGTAATAATGTACGGTTCGCCTACATCTTTCGAAGCTAATTATCAGGAAAAAATGTATTAATTTGAATGAGAACAAGAAGCTTCATTAACGAACCTTTACGTCGGAGGTGTCACGCTGACAGTTCTTCCACGAGAGTGCTACCGACGAGAAGAGCCTATTGGGATGATCAAACTTGCCACCCTGAAGGGCGAGGAACATAGTCGTCATGGGTTCCTGTAGAAATGTACAACAATAAGAATCACGCGGTTCCTTAGATTTCATCAATTTATAGCGCGAAATCTTGACTCGCCATATTAATTATTGATTTCCAAGTATTGGCTTTTCGAAAATTGGCTTTTCGAGTATTGGCTATTGAGGAATAGGCTTTTTGAGGATTGTGCACGTTACGACGACACGAAGGGCGAGAAAATGTGAACGAGCATATTAAATTGCCAGTTAAGGGCTTTCGATATCATTCTTTAGCTGCAAGAGTAGGGATGAAAATAAAATGAGTTTTCGACAGTCTGACATTTCATGTAAAAATAAATGATTATTGGGCAATTTCCAACACGCAGTATTGTTGAAAAATATTTTCAAACCGTGAAATTATGTTGGTTACTTATCATTTTCGCAATTAAATATAAATATGTTGCAATTTTATTGTAGAAAAAATAACTGATAGATTTGGCAACAGTTTTTGGAAATTCAAAGGGGAAAAGGTGGTAGCAAAAGTGTATGGCATGTTTGTATGGCAAAAGATAAAATATTTCTGTGACTGACTGACTGATTGACATATAGACAACTCACAGCCTGAATCGCTGAAGATAGAAACATGAAATTTAGAAGATATGTTTCTCACAAGGTGTAGAGGTGCGCTAAGAGAGGATTTTTCGAAAGTCCACTCTCAGGAAGTGATATGTAAATTATCGTAAATTAATCACTCGGCGATATAAATTTCCACCATCTACAAGTAGTTCGATTTTGGTGTCGAAACTTCTTAAGGCCTTAGGCCCCTCTAGAGGCCAAAAAAGGGCATATTTTGTGATTTTTTTTCAGCGTAATTATAAAATAAATCGAAATGACAAAATAGGGGTTTTATTATACACGTAATTGACTATACAAAATTATTTTTTCACAGCGATACACGTCAAAATGGCGACTGTGCAGCATTTTTCCAATGACGCCTTTATTTCTGCACGGAGAGAATTAAAAAGTAATTTTTGTCGTGAATTTCACGGTAAAAATTACCGTGATATATTTCAATGTGGTGACAAGTGAGAAAAGCATAATAATACGTATGCGACAAGTTTTTTTTAACTCACGTTACAGAAAATTTCAAATACGTAGCTAAAATTTTACTATACAAGAAGGGTAGCGCGCACGATAATTTCTACCGAGAGCACAATACATTTTCCTATAACACTCATTAAATTTTATAATAAATCTTAAAATAACTGTTATAAAGACGATACTTTTTTCTATACATTTTTGAAAGGCATAAAATAATAAAAGTAAAAATTCGATTCTATAAACGGTCCGGCCGTTGACCTTCCACACGGAGAGAATTAAATGTTAAAAATTACCGTGCAGTAACGGTAACCAGATGACAACCCTGAAACTTCGCTTATTATTACTGAGTAAAACACAGATTTTCACGAAAATAAAATAAAATTTCTTCTTCAGATAGAAAATTTTACCAGATTTTCTAGTAAATTTTTATGTGCAACAAAATACGCAAAACTTAAATTTAAAAAATATATAATATCAGCGAAATTTTACTGTGCATTTTATTATGTTATGCCTTTCAAAAATGTCTATAAAAAAGTATCGTCTTTATGACAGTTATTTTAAGATTTATTATAAAATTTAATGAGTGTTATAGGAAAATGTATTCTGCTCTAGGTAAAAATTATCGTGCGCGCTAACCTTCTTGTATAGTAAAATTTTATCTACGTATTTGAAATTTTCTGTAACGTGAGTTAAAAAAAACTTGTCGCATACGAATTATTATGTTTTTCTAACTTGTCACCACATTGAAATATATCACGTCAATTTTTACCGTGAAATTCACGACAAAAATTACTTTTTAATTCTTTCCGTGCACGGTCGTTTATGGAAAAACAACTTCTGCAGACCTAAATTGTTGCAAAATGAATGGAAATAAATCGCCGTAAATATTGAAAATATTATATCATCAAGATTGAGGATCAAGCGATTGATTATGCTAAGTTTCAAATAAATCGACTGAGCAATTGTCGAGAAATTAATTAAAGTAATGAGAAGTATCGCCTTTTTTTAATGATGATTTAATAGCAATCATTGGAAAACTCAATATATATAGAGTTTTTGGGTAATTATTGATAACAATAAGATGATCTGAACGTATTAATTAAATTTAAAAATTGAGAAATTTTATTGTTGGACAGTTAAAACAAATGTACAGTCACTGACAAAACCTCAGTCAAGCACACGCCAATATTGTCGAATATGTCTTCAATTATGATTAAAAGTGGAAAGTTAACGTTTCTAAGTGTTAATTTATTATTAAATTAGCTATTTGTAAGGCTAAACATGTACGACATGATCTAAACTTGTAAATCCACGATTTGCCCATTTCGGAGTAACTTTTTGCCCGACGGTCCATCAAGTAATATCTTAAATAAAATACTTCAAGATCGTTTCTTTTTTTCTTTCAATTCGCCAAAAGTCTGAAAACGTCGGATCGTAATTCACAATTTCTCTTTTCTTTTCGTTCGCAACTTTGAATGACTCCTTACGAGGGGTAATTTGTATATTTCGAAAGGCCAATATATCGAGGAATATATGGACTGACACGAAGACTTTTCATACACGTTGTTCACATCCGTACCCATCAATTGTACTTTAAATTGGACGCGCAGCTTGTTTAGTAATAGAAATTTCGTGCTTTTTTTGTTTTGTTTACTCGACGATCAACAAAGTTGTCCATGGAGAAGGAAACAAAAATAAACGCTCAAACGGAGTAAAGTGCGACGGAAAAAAGAAGAAAAAAAAAACACGGAGAAAAACAACGGATAACAAATTGTGAGAGTGTGCGGATCACAAGGAATAAAAAGAGAAGAAAAAAAAAAAACGTCAAGAAAATTTAAAAAACGAAGGAAAATTGTTCTACGCAAAGAGGAAGCGACAGAGCGAATGCCGCGTTGGTACGCGTGCTCGAACCGGGAGAAGCGTGGAATAAAGGGGGCGGGGGTGGCAAGAAACTTGACAGGATTCTCGAGAAAATGTGTAGCACAAAACAGATGTATATTTAACGGAGCGTCGAGAGTAACTCTCGGGTTTTGTTTCTTTTTTCTTTCGATTTCTTTTTCTTTTCTCTTCTTTTTTTTTATTTTAATTCTTTTCTTCGTTTGCGCGTTCCTTTTTCTTCGCGAGATCACGAGGGCGTTTCAACGCCCCCGAATTAGTGTTAACTCACTGCCTAAATGTGTCGACGAAATTTACGATCTGTTAATGGGGAACGGGTAGCTTAACAAAGGATTAAGGACTACCGGTTATATGACGACGTTTATTTATCGGGTCGATGCGAAAAAATTTACGTCTAAATTATTTTTCGATCCTCGTATAAAAATCAGCAGGAAAAACCAACAAAATGTGAAGAAAAAAAATATAATCCTAATCGGAAAAATCATTAATTGGAAAAAAGTCGTACGGAAAATTATTTAATTCGAAAGAAAAATAATTTCATGTAAGAAAAGAGGAATTAAAATAAACAAGAAATTTGGAAAAATTAATTGGAAAAAGTCGTACGGAAAAATATTTAATTCGAAAAAAAAATCCATGTAAGAAAAGAAGAATTAAAATAAACAAGAAATTTGGAAAAATTAATTGGAAAAAGTCGTACGGAAAAATATTTAATTCGAAAAAAATAATTCCATGTAAGAAAAGAAGAATTAAAATAAACAAGAAATTCGGAAAAATTAATTGGAAAATTGTCGGCCATTATCGGAAAAATAATTAATCCTACAAAAGAATAAAAATTTGAATAAGAAGAGCGTAAAAGACTTTTAAAGACGAAAGACGAATAAAAATTCGTCTTACGAAAAAGTAAGACGAATAAAAATTAGATTAAAAAAAATTAGATAAAAAATTAGATTTAAAAAAAATAGAATAAAAATTAGAATAAAAATTCGATTAAAAAAAATTTGAATATAAATTACATTTTGAAAAATTAGATTAAAAAAAATTAGAATAAAGGTTAGATTTAAAAAATGACAATAAAATTTAGATTAAAAAAAATAGAATACAAATAAAAAGTCATTTTTGCCTGACCTTGCGATTTTTTTTAAATTTGGATTTCAATACAAATTGAACGAACTTTTCAGAAACCAGGAAGAAGAAAATAGTTGACAAAATGACATTATGAAATCGTTACTTACCACTCGTATGAGCCAATTGAGAACGAACGCCGCAGTTGAATAGTGAGTGCCATAATGAAAGGGTGGAATGCTGTCGTGTTCCCAACTTTGGAATCGTTCTTCGAAGTAGGCCCTTCTGCTCGGATTAAGGGCGCCGATGGGCTGTTAAACGCGAATATGAATTAAATAAACAATCGCCCAAAAATATTCGCAAAACGAACAAACGTGCCGTAATAAAATTACAAAATAAATTATACTACATTGAGTTTTTTTTTATCGATAATATGCTCATTTTTATCATTTTAATTGTCCATTCAAGCTTTCTGCATAGATACATCATAGAATCTGCTAATTCTGTCTCGAGAGCAGTCTCGTTTCGTTTATACGTATTTACTGAATAAAATCAAAAGGAACAAACAAAATTGATGCATTTCGCACCAGCCGATGGATATTGCATAGTGACGCCTACCTTGGATAAATCTCGATAATTGCTGGGTAAACTGAGATCGAGTTCCTTGGTCTCGTAGTTCGTTAATACCCAGGGAAAAACCGGATATTGGTTCAAGTCGTTATAAGTGCGACCTGAAACAGATAAGAATCGGTTTAACGTCTTCAATTTTTACTATAATGTTTAATATATATATATATATATACACATTAAGAAAAAGGGATCGTTTTTCATCAATTTTACAAGAAAGTGCAGCAGTTATATTTTCTCTTCGTAACGTGTCTGCAAAGTTCCTTAATTGTACCCCAGATCCTCATAAATTAACAACCACGTAACAGTAAATGTGATAGTGAGAAATAAAACAGCACTGTAATATGAAAGAAGTAAAATGTGAAAAAGACTTCTCAAAAAAGAAAAAAACAATTGACGTATGAAAATAGAATGAAAAAAGAAACGGCATATGGAATTTGTAATTGACTCGAATGTTTAAAACATTCTCTAGACAAAATTTAATATTACATATATACGAGGTGTGTAAATTAATTAATGAGAGTGGCAACGTAGCGTCCGATCTGGCAACACTGCTTGGGACGTGGGACTTGGAGGGGCGGCAGGTGAACATGCGATACACCTTCAATACGAGTTTGAAGTCGCTAGAGTCACTTGATTGTCCGTAGCAAGTTGTTTTCGTGAAAGTTTTTTTTTTCTAGTGCGTTTTAAAAATAAGTGACATCCATTTCGAGGAACGGTGTGCTATCAGGTTTTGCTTTAGACTTGGACACAGTGCAACGGAAGCTTTTGCAAAACTTCAGCAGGCCCTACGGAGACAGTGTTTTGTCAAGGGACCAGGTTTTTCGGTGATTCAAGGCATTTTCAGAAGGAAGAGAGTCGATTGAAGATAAATTACGCAGCGGAAGGCCTTCATCTTCAAGAACCGATGAAAATATCGACAGAGTCCGGGATCTTGTGCGTTCAGATCGTCGGTTGACAGTGAGAATGATCGGGGAAGAGTTGAATTTGACTCACACCACCGTTCATCAGATTTTTACCAATGAATTGTGGATGAGAAACATTGCTGTCACACAACAATTTCAATAAACGAGTTTTTGGCCAGTAAAAACATTCCTGTGGCTCCTCAGCCTCCTTATTCGCCTGACTTGATTCCTTGTGACTTTTTTCTCGTCCTGAGATGGAAAAGTCACCTCAAGGGACGTCATTTTGGGACATTCGAAAACATTCAAACGGCTCGTAACCGATCAGCTGATGGGTATTCCAGTATCCGAGTTCCAGCCCTGCTATGAGGATTGGAAGAATCGTTTCCAGCGCTGTGTGGCTTCCCAAGGAAGTTATTTTGAAGAAAACAATATTGAATTGTAATTCTATTCGAATAAAAAAATTGAAAAAAATTCAGTCTACTTAATTTACAAACCTTGTAATACGGTTCAACCCTTCTTTAAACCGAGCCACGTCTTTGACACACTGGGTCAATTTGACCCAGATGGCAATCTTGTCTGCTTGCCATCAGTTGCCCTTCGGTCGCTTTTCATATTAAAAAATCAGGAGTACTATTTAAACCTTCCTCGATATATGGGAATAACAAAAAATTGAAAAATATCAAATTAATTTCTTTAAAAAAATTCTTGAACGTTTTGTCTTTGACCAGGGATATTGGACGCCGAAAAATGTGCCGAGGTCAAAATGACCCAGTGTGTCAAGGAAGGATTAAAGATATTCTTAATTGAAAAAAAACGGACGGTATCGTTTGGCTTTTAAATTTCCTAAACCTGGAAAAAGATTGTTCCTCCTACAACCCAAACGTCGTCTGCTGAGTATAAAGGTACCAAGACCTCGTGCGACCAATTACACGCACCAAAAGGCCAAAATGTACATTCGTAAGTAATAAAAGTTTCCAAAGGAAAAAAAAAACACTGAAAAGAAAATTCGAAAAGGAAGAAGCGTGGCACTGCAAAGGAGCGTGCAGCCTCCCTCGAGAATAAGGGGCGCGGTGGTCCCGGCGAGTCGGCAACCCCACGATAAAAGGTGAAGTGCTCGCTCGTCGACTGCCTCCTCACAGTTCGCTATGGGCTCTCGTATGCTATTTTTACGTAAAACTCGTCGAGTCTCAATGGGGCGCGGTGCTCCGTTTAGTACGAGCATAACTCACACCGTGACGGCTAATCGCTCCTGAAATTGTCACTCCGAGGTCTCACTTTCACTATAAGGCGGTCTCGCTGCTTCTGGAGCGATTACGTACACTCCGGAGATCTGTAGAAAGACCGGATCCCATCCGAGATACATTAGCCGCGAAGGCGGCTTGCTTGCGCCCGTATTTTCTTTTCTATTGATATATATATATATATATATATATATATATATATATATATATATATATTGGTTTAAAGCATATATTTATGGCTATGTGTGTATATATGCAAATTTAATTAGCGAGCAGAGTGAAAAATTGGATATAAATATTAGGTAAAGTAAAAAGTTCTGAGCGTTTTTTCGCTTTATATCGACGATGAAATTAACATAGTTAGGATTATCCGAATTAGATCAAATATGCGCCGTTTTGTTCGATAACTTTTGTCCATTTTGAAGGCAATTTCATAATTCCGCGATTGAAGAAGTCCTCGTCCCAATTGGTAAAAAACTTGACCAGGTCATTTTCACAAGCCTCTCTTGAGGCCAGTTTTGTACCATCAAGTAAATTTTGCAAATGCTTGAAAAGGTGATAATCGCTTGGTGCCAGGTCTGGACTATACGGCGGTTGCGATAGAACCTCCCATCCAAGCTCTCGGAGCTTCTGGCACGTCGTTAAAGATGTGTGCGGCCTGGCGTTGTCTTGATGGAACACAACACCCTTCCTATTGGCCAATTCTGGCCGCTTCTGGTCGATCGCCTGCTTCAATCTGGTCAGTTGTTCACAGTAGAGGTCCGAAATGAGTGTTTGGCCCGATGGGAGCAGCTCATAGTGGATGATTCCCTTCCAATCCCACCAAACACACAGCAAAACCTTCTTGGCCGTTAATCCGGGCTTGGCGATCGTTTGGGCCGGCTCACCGCGATTGGACCACGATCTTTTTCGGCTGTTGTTCTCGTTTGTTACCCATTTTTCATCGCCCGTCACCATTCGCTTCAAAAATCGGTCGATTTCGTTGAGTTTCAGCAAAGAATCGCAGGCATCAATTCGGTCCAAAAGGTTCTTTTGCGTCAATTCGTGTGGCACCCATACATCGAGCTTCTTCTTGAGACCAGCCTTATGCAAATGTTTCCAAACGGTTTTCTGGCTAATCTACAGTTCCTGGGCAATGGAATAAGTGCTCACAGGCCGGTCCAACTCGACGATTTCCATGATTTTATCGACATTTCCGACGATTGGCCTACCAGAGCGTGCCTCATCTTCGACGTCCACATTACCAGAACGGAATCGTTGGAACCACCGCTTTGCTGTTGCATTCGATACTGTATTGGCTCCATAAACAGCACAAATTTTTTTGGCCGCCTGCTCCGCCTTTTCACCTTGGTCGTAGTGGTACTGAAGAATGTATCGAATTTTCTCTTTTTTTACCTCCATTTTGGAACGCTGTAACACACAACTGGATTCACCAACCACAAAACTGTCAAAGAACTTTTTTTGAAGCTTAATGTCACCTTTAAATCGCCGTATAGTATGACCCGATGCGATGTAACATCGTGAGATATGGCTCACTAAGGACATCTAGCGGAAAACGCTCAGAACTTTTTACTTCACCTAATATTTTAATAACTAAAGTAAATATATTTTTATACGTTCGACCTATTATTTTATTACACACACACAGGGTGTTTGGCGCATGAACTGACAATTTTTTGAGGGATTGGGGGGGGGGGCGCTCATTTGCTAGTTTTTTCACCCTTAGACCCTATGTCCTAAGTGTCGCGGTAATTGAGATATGATTTTTTTTCGTATTTTTTTTAATTACCCGAAATGGCGCCTCTAAATCTTCATAAATGTTTTGCTTGTGGTTGTAATAGTACGAAATAACTTTTGTTGCATGCATAACGGAGTAAAGGTCAATTTGAGCAAAATTTATAACTCAAGTTTAATAAAAACATCGATAATGGCAAACAAGTATCTCTTATTTTGACCACATAATGAATGATGAAAAAAATTATATCTCAATTACCGTGACACTTAGGACATCGGGTCTAGGGGTGAAAAACTTAGCATAAGTTGTGTCGGTCTAAACATCTGGTATATATGTGTATATATAGTTATCGTATTATTCAGAACAATATTGCGCATATAATCGTTTATAAATATATAAATTATACTTAAGAGGAACAAAATGGAATAAGGTGGGCACAAAAAACGGGAAGCACCCTGTACAATGGAACAAATAATAAAAAATATATATATATATTAATTATACTAAGTTATAATTATCTTCTCGGGAGGAACAAGTAAACGTCCAGTGGCGTAACGCGAGAAAAAAAAATCTAAAAAATGTAAAAAATCACCCAAAACGATGTTAATGGCTAATAAATGTAAAAACCATACCTATGGAGAAAACTGAAGAAAAAGAAAACACGGGAGCACCCGGAAAAAAATCAAAATTTCGAGTACACACTTCAAGTTCTTACGCCTCAATCACATTTTTTTTCAAATCAAATTTATTTATTTTTAATTTGAATTAAATAAATATTATTTACTTCAGAAAATTGAATTAAAAAAAACTAGAACTTCATTAAGACATGCTTGCCCAGTTCTTTTAATTTGATTTTATGTAGAAAAAAAATGTGATTAAAAAGTAAGAACTTGAATTATGTCCGTGAGATTTTGATTTTGGCCATGGTATTCCTGTGTTTTCGTTTTCACTTTTCTCCGTCGTTTTGCTCCTCGACGAGTTTAATATCCATCGTAACATTCTCGCTGCTCTTTTTGCAGAATTAGAAAAAAACCTGAGACACGTCGGTTTCAAGGGTGTACCTCGAATTTCAAGAGCCCTTTGATCCGAAATCTATTTTTGAAAAATTCCATATACGAAAACAACGTGAATACGAGATGTTCATTGAAATCCGAAAATATTTAACAGCCATGTATATAAATATATATAAATATATATAAACTCTTGTATCTATGCATATATATATATATATATATATATATATGTGTGTGTGTATATATATATCTTGAAACCAAAAGCGTGGATCAGTGGCGGCATCGAGGTGCAGTCGCACCCCGCGGTATATACAATGCATCGTAAATCACAGCAATGATGCACACACTCCTCACGAGGCTTGCTCGCGAGCTTACCACACATTCAACGGATACGAGCGCCCACATACTAGCGGGCGCAGACTCGCAGTATAAATATACACACGCATATCGCGAGTGGACGTGAATAATAGTAGGGCCGGGCGTTATGCATCAAAGTGATTATTAATGGGGGCGTCCGGGTTGAGCGAGCGCTCGTGGACCGACCCACGACAGCAAATATGCCTGCGACACATTCGAAACGGCACGAGTAGTACACAAGATCCTGACAAAATTTCATATATATGTGTGTGTGTGTGTATGTATATATATAGCTGTCTGCCGGCGGCTTCACTCGCGGAAACTATAAGATTTGAACAGTTTTTGTTCATTTTAATCGATGTTTAACGTTCATCGATGTGTTGTTACGTCCATTTTTGTTCATTCATAAATCAACAAATTGTATAAATTGTACAAACAGTACAAACTTAATTTACGCAAAAAAAAAAGCTGCGGACAGAAAGCTAGACTTTAATACGGCACTTCTTAGTATACCACATTCCAATATACTGGTAAAATTTGAAGCCAAGTTACCGGAGTACGGAAGTCACAAAAAATGACGACTTTAAAAATCGTTTAATTTATGCAGCACTCTCTGGAGATGACATAATGGCCATATTTCTATTTGATAATTTATACAGGGTGGATCAATAACTATTAGCGCCTTGGATATCTTCGAAACTATAAGGTTCACAGAAATATTTGCTGAAATGAAATTGCACAGTACGAAAGGAGCCATCCGATAGCGATAATAGTTTTTTTTTGCAGGTGGAGGTACTTCGGACATTTGAAGGTCAACTCCATTTTTTTTAAATGGGTCGGTATGTTTTTTTTTCTGTATCATGAAAGAGGAGCTTAAAACGAGTTCAATGACCTATAACATAAGGTCATTGAAGGTCATAGAAAGCACAGAAAGGCGATAATACTTACAGTTTCGGTAGTAAATAAACCGGTAGTAAATACATTGTACTCGATTGACCGATTTATCGATACTAATCTTATCATGTTTATCTTATCCTGCAAACTTATTAAAGTGTCCTTGAAACAGTGAAAACGATCGGAAAGAAATCAATGAATTTAAAATAGGGTATGCTTTTTTAAATATACATTTAATAAAAATATACTTTATTAACGTATCTTTGAAAAATATATACACATTAAATTATATTGTAAATAAATTGAATTAAATTGTAAATAAAGTAAATTAAATGTTTTTCATTTTTCACGTGCTTTTTATCGACTTCAGAAGATGACGAGCGAACATCGATTGGAAAAAAAAAACGAAAATATAAAATAACGATATGCATCACGGTTTTTTTTTTCACAATCTAGAGCAGCAGTCGGCAAGTGGACCGGCAAAAAAATCTTTGGAAACTTTAATAAACTCATTCTGTGTGCGATTCGAAAGGCGTCAAGTTGAATTGAAATCGAGCTAAAGTTGAAAAAATCACAGTTCGAAAGAAATAATCGACTTGCAAGAAGATGTTTCCTTGCAAATGTACAAATCTGCACCCACTGAAGAATTTTGGGGTAAACATGTTTCAGAAAAGTATGCAAATTGCAAAAAAAAAAAAACCCTGGCTCTTAACCTGGCAACCATGTTTGGTTCGACATATATATGTGAAGCATATCTTTCTCAAGAATGAATTTTTTGAAAAATAAATATTAATCAAGGTTAACGGACGCCCATCTTGAAGACACTCTTCGCATATGTTGTTCCTCGCGAGAACCAAACTATTAAAAAAACTGGCTCAAGATTGGAGTTGTCATTTATCACGTTAAGAACCTGTTCAAAGTATATTATTTTTAAGAGAAAAATAAAAATAATAATCAATATGTGTTTTTATAAGCCACATTCTTTTCGAGAAACAATAATAACCCGCTTGCTGTAATTGATATTTGCAGTTTTGTTTTTCTCTGGACCTCAATTTAAAAACTTCAAAAATTTCCGGAAACCACTATAAAATACTTGCCAACTTCTGATCTAGAGTTTTGTTTTTATTGATCTTATCTCGAAGATGGAATGTACTCCGGATTGAAAAATGCTGAACAACCCTGTGCAAGTCTCGAAATGAAGAGCAAACATCCCTGGGTTTTCAGCTCTCGTTAATTTTGATTTTTGGCGAGTACGGGGAATCAGGGTGATGAGTATTTCGGGAAAAAAGCGAAAGAGGGGACAGGCTCGTTTTTTTGTAAATCTCCGAATGAGACTCGAAGCAGTGCGTTTTATCATTACGTATATCGTATAAAGCGCTGTGTGTGTGTGTGTTTTTTGTGTTTCGGTCTCTCTTGTTGTTATCATTATTTTTTTAAGCCCTTGTATGAGATACGTGGCGACGAGTCATCGCTCACGCGCCTCGTACGCATTTATTATTTCGACGATTTTTTTTTCGCCCTTTTTCTCTTTCTCGCACTAATTTATATCGCGCGACATGACGCGGTTGACTGAGGATTGATTTCCCGTGCTAACATTTGTTTGAGGATTTTTTCAAATGTTTCCGTCCAGCCGGAATATATTCAAATAAATAATTTGCTCGATTGAATTTATTGCGCGCATTATTTTTTCAATCGAAATCCTTTTTTCGACACAATTCTTATTTTTCACTGCCCACAAGCGCAAGAATTGTTCAGTCGTAGCTCGTCAACTCGAATAAGAATTATTATTCTTAATTATCTTCTGTTTGTATAATTTCTCGCTGTGGCGATTTTTGGAATTTCTAAGAAATCTCGAATTGAAGAAAAATTAATACGATAATAATTAATAAAATTAGCGTGCGGCTCGTGACGGAAGAAAAAAATCGATAATATCGTAATCTGGAATCAACCGATACTGGTTTCGGCTCCGACGATATATTTCGAGTTAAGTAGCGTTGTGCATGGCCAATACTCGGAGCGGTGATCGCTTAGCCGTTTAGGGTTGATGCACCGACTGGCGCATCGACCCTAACAATAACTTCCTTGTGAAGCCACACAGCGCTGAAGACGGTTCTTCCAATCATCGTAGCAATGCTGGAACTCGGATATTGGAATAGCCTTCAGCTGGTCGATTACAGCCGTTTGAATGTTTTCGAGTGTCCCAAAATGACGTCCCTTGAGGTGATTTTTCAATCTCGGGAAGAGGAAAAAGTCACAAGGACTGAAGTCAGACGAACAAGGAAGCTGAGCAGCCACAGGAATGTTTTTACGGGCCAAAAACTCGTTTATTGAAATTGCTGTGTGACAGCAATTTTTCTCATCCCCATATCATTGGTAAAAATCTGATGAACGGTGATGTGAGACAAATTCAACTCTTCCCCGATCATTCTGACTGTCAACCGACGATCTTAACACACAAGATCCCGGATTTTGTCGACATATTCATCGGTTCTTGAAGATGAAGGCCTTCCGCTGCGTGGTTCATCTGCAATCGACTCTCTTCCTTCTGAAAATGCCTTAAACCACCGAAAAAAGCTGGCCCCTTGACAAAACACTATCTCCGTAGGTATGCTGAAGTTTTGCAAAAGTTTCCGTTGCACTGTGCCCAAGTCTGAAGCAAAACCTGATGTCACTCGTTTTTAGAACGCTCTAGAAAAAAAAAACAGTTTCACGAAAACAAATCGCTAGAGACAACCAAATGACTCTTGCGAGTTCAAACTCGTACTGAAGGCGTATCACATTTTCACCTGCCGCCACTCCAAGTCCCGCGTCCCGAGTGTTGCCAGATCGAAAAATATATTGTCAAAATTGTCTTCATTTCCATTCCCTTAAGCAGCACATTATTTGTTTAGCCCTAGAATTCATTATTCTTCTTTTTACCTCGAAACGCATGACCAGGGTCTATATGCACCCCACGCTTTTCTTGATAATAAAACAGGACCTACAGGGATAAATGTACTTTATCATACACGAATTTCTTCGCTTTTTTTTTTATAATGAAGAGAAAAGAGAAATGGTGTGCAAGACATCTGATTTGATTAACATTTGATTAGTGAAAAATCCATTGAAAGACTGAAAAACGGGAAAAAATCAGCAAAAACCTCATTTTTTCAATAAAAATTGGGGTGCGAACAGATCCCAGTCACGAGTTCTAGGATTAAAATGGCTCATAATGTTCCCTCCCTATAAAAATATTTATACATATAACATATAGATCATATAAAAATAAAAAATACATATTTATGATAGTAAATAATAATAAATAATAGACACAGACACATATTTAAAATAAATAAAATAATAGATAAAACTGAATAATATACATAATATTAATGTATTTAAAAAAACTCTGCCGTAAGCCGTAGCAAACTCTTCACTGTTACCCGTTGCCCATCGCCCCTTCCCTTTTCTCTTCTCCAACGCGCTCTAATCGTCGCGGGTTCGAGGTACACGCAGAATATTTAGCAAACACCATTTATTGCATTTGAATATTTCACACAATAAACACACACCCACATGTATACAGTAAAAGTGTTGTTCATTCCTTCGACTTTCAATTATTGCGATAAAAACAAGATGCGGGTTATCGTCGTTTGCGCTGCACTTGACGACATTATTTTTTAATAAATTAAATGTAGACAAGAGAAAGGTGCATTAACACACTGGGTTGCATTTATGCGGGAGCGTAGAATTTGCCCAGCGGGTCACGGTGCACGGAAACGAGCGAGCTCGACCGGTTACACGATCATATATATATATATATATATCTATACAGTTGCGTGCAAAAGTTTTGGACCATCCTATTTCGCAGGCATATTGCATTGAAATACTACGGTGGGGAATAAATAAACGAGTTATGACAACATGTATTCACTTATATTTGAAAACAATTAATTACATACATAGATATTGTTCTTAAATATTTGATTGTCCATCACTTTTTATTTAACGAGTGTGCAAAAGTATTGGAACTCATACTACTGCGTGTGAAAACCATTAAAAAATTTTTTGAAAATAAAAAGAGATTGGTCCTTCTTCACTTGACTCAGTACTTTGTTGACATGCCCTTAGGCAGCGATAACTGCGGCACATCGACGAGGCATGGACGCTACATTGCAATCTCTCCGAACGGCACCTCCATAAATGAAATCAGCCCCCCACTACGTGCCGAATGTCGATCGGTGTAGCGCATGGTGGGAGAAGCGCCAGGGCCTAGCGTCAGGCTCGAAGCATGCTAGACAATAAGAGTGGGATTGGAGGGGCACTGCTATCCGCTACGTTAGCTGCGCAGAGTCGGCTTGAGTGGATGGTGCGCAACTTCTATGTTCGCAAGTGTGATGCGGAGCCGGTCCTGCCACTGTGCCGATTAGAGACGTTGCAGTGTATTCATTGTGAGATACGTTCTTGTGGTAAGTTTTCCCACTTATGTCGCAAATGATTCCACAATTCCGTCTTGTTAGAGTGATTTTTTGTTCCAACGTGATCTTTTAGGTATTGGCACAAATGCTCAATCGGATTTAAGTCCGGTGATTGCGATGGCCAGTCGAGAAGGCGTACTTTTCGTCTTTGAAGAAAATCTTTTACAAGACGTGAAGCTTGTTTGGGCTCGTTATCGTGTTGAAAAACCCAGCCACGCGGCATTTTTTTCATTGCAAATGGAAGCATATGGTCTTGCAATATATTTCTGTACATTGTAGCGTCCATATTGCCTTGAATTTCTACCAGCAGACCAACGCCGTCGTTGGACAATGCTCTCCAAATTTTAATTTCCTCGCCACTGTATTTTACGGTAGGAATTTGATACCTTACGTTGAATCTGGCACCTGTTGAACGTTTCACGTACTTCCGACCATCACTTACGAATAATTGAAATTTGGGTTTATCGGAAAAAAGCACTTTCCGCCAATCTGATGCTTTCCAAAGCTGATATTTTTTTTGCAAATTTCAATCTGGCCTTTCGATTCTTCTTTACTGATGAGTGGTTTTTGTACACCAATGCGTTCAATCAGTCCTACAGCCTGTCGACGTTGGGATACTGTACTCCGACTAACGTCGGCACGATTTTCCCTACGTAATTCTCTCGAAATGCCTGCTGCAGTTTTTCGTGGATCTATTATGCACTTCCTTTTTCATAATTTTGTCATCGTATTTCGTAGTTTTTTGCGGTCTACCACTTAGACTTTTGTCACACAAGGAATTTGTTAATTTATATTTACAAATAATACGATTGACCGTACATTTTTCCAATGGATAAAGTAGTCGCAATATCGCGAGAACTCTTTCCTTCTGAAGAAAGTTTTAACACGATTTTACGGACCTCAATATTCTTGTGTTTCGCCATCGCGGCAGAAATAATACTGATTTTTCATTGTTATGCATGGTTTCAAACTGGTATGAAAGAAAATGTAGAGAGATAGCGGCCCTTAAAAATTTGAAATGATTAACGAGGTCAGGAATTAAATATTTTATTATTTGACTCAAAAAAATAGGGTGGCCCAATACTTTTGCACACCACTGTATAAATAAAATGTGCCGGTACTATATATGCGTACAGTACAGCGGTGTAGGTTCAATGCAAAGAGACCCGCACCGAAATATGAGGCTCGATGTTGTTCTCTGGCCAACGCCGCCGCAGACGCCTCGGGCTATTTATTTGCGCAATTAATATATAATCCTCGTAAATACATCATAGCCCTAGGCGGGTGGGCGCTCCCCCGTCAGTCGCGAATTTTCGAATAATCACACTCCCGTACTCGTCGACGTCATTCAAAGGGAAAGAGAAAGAAAAGAACAACAATGAACCGAGCAATCTTTTATCCGCACTGACAGAAAAACTATAGTGATATTAACTAGATGCGTCTATTTGGGTTTTTTTTTTAATTGAATTAACTCAGATTTTTCGTGTCATAAAATTTTTCCTATTGCATTCCATTATTGAATTATTTCGAATATGTTTATTTATGCAAATCAAGATCTATTTAATATCATCTAATAACCAAATATTTTATTTATTCCTAATAAATCTGTGATCCGGTTTCATCTGTTCAAAAAAAACAATTTAGTTGAATTCACCAAATGTATCTTAATTTTTTTTAATTTAAATTAAATAGAATTTTCGTAGAGTCAAACATTTTTCTATTTGATTGAATTGATAGTCTGTCTTTGTTGCAACAAATACTTTCTTATTTGATTCAGGCTATTGACCAACGTTTGGGTTTGTTTGGGTTAACAGGAACATATATTTGAATCAAATAGACGTTTATTCACGCTGATAAAAATATTTTTGATAGAAAAATATCTCCCATACGTCCAAAGAAGAAATGTGCTTGATCCTAATCTTCATTCATTTAATTTACATTAATTTAATATCTAACAAGAATAGCTGGAACAAATAAAAATATATTTTTGAAACAAATAGGAACGTAGTAAGCCGTGAGACACGGAAAAAACCTATTTGATTTAAATAGATCCTGTTTAAATTATTTAATTTTATTAATTCAGCCTATTAGATTAAATTAATTTTAAATTAATTTAACTAATAAAAATTTTTTTCTGCAGTGCAGGCAATGAATCCATTCTGGCCTAGAAAAATTGATTCCCAAAAAAATCGGACGCCAGAGAGCTGATTAAAAAATTCTCATCGAGAAAATCGATTCTCCCGAAGATCAATTCAGAATCGACCATCCCTAGTAGACGCGCGGTTGATACGAAGGGACGAAAAAACAAAGAAGTCTGTCTATCGAGAGATCGTTGTCTCCTGCACAGCGCATTGGAAGCAGCTTCCTCGACGTGGAGGAGGATTACTTGGAGGAGAGAGAGAGAGAGAGAGAGAGAGAGAGAGAGAGAGAGAGAGAGAGAGAGAGAGAGAGAGAGAGAGCTTGGGGTATTCCGGAGGCCCATTGGGGGTAGAGGATTACGCCGTTCGGGTGAGATGAACGCACACCCCGAAACGCGCCGGTCTGATTGAGAACATCCCTAATGCACCACGACAGTATTCATCCACCCGTGTGCAGCCATAAAAAGGCCGAGGCCTTCTACTTCGGGCGTAATGTCTTTTCGAAACCAATGTCCGGAGAGAAGCGCAGAGGGGGAAGGGCGGGGGGGTTCGATACTTGTATTTTATTTCAAAGGGAAAAAGTGGAAGAAAAAAATGCTACAGTTTTCTTCGCTACACGCGCCACTATGGGCAGAGAAGACATTTACCAACGCATAACCTCAAATTTATGGTACAAAAGATACGAAGGATCTCAGCTGTCGGGGATGATGGAGTTTTCGGAGACTTTTTGAGTTCTGGATCGAAGTACTTTCTGAAATACGTTATCCTGGTGGAGTGATAGATTTGGAGGGATTGGCTGTCGCATGGTTGATGAACGTTTTGAGGGAAATTCGCATTGAGGACATTTTGGAAAAATGATCTTCAAGTTTCTTACCTTTTTTTTCGGAAGATACCGTGCGGAAATTGAGGGTTCGGGCTTTGATCGGGTCAATTTCAATTTTCCCTAACTTTGTTAAGGCCCTAGTGTGAAAGCCTGACATTAGCCATCAGTGGTCAGTCACACTTTGCTACCAAGGGCTATTGAAGGCAAAATAACCATGGCTTTTAAAATTGTCTCAACGGTGCCTCATAACAAATTATTTCAGTCATATGCGCACGTACGTGTGGGTGCACTGTGAAAATGAAATGTGTTAATTTCAATACATTTGAGGCTTGGAATTCTGTGGCATATTTTGACACGGTTGATCCCGCGTTGTTCCAATGAACGCACTGCATGTGTTTTGGTTCAAGGCATCACTTTAAGTGAGGCTGCTTTCAGTGAGAGAAGTTGTCGTGAGTGGTTTCAAAAGTTTAAGAACAGTGAGTTTGACGTCGAAGACAAAGAACGTAGCGGAAGGCCGAAAGTGTACAAAGACGCGAAATTGGAAGCATTATTGGAGGGAGATTCGTGCCAAACGCAAGAAGAACTTGCACTTACATTAGGAGTGACTCAACAAGCAATTTCACATCGTTTAAAATCGTTGGGAATGATTCAAAAGCAAGGTAATTGGGTTCCATGTGAACTGAAGCCGAGAAACGTTGAACGCCGATTTTGTACATGTGAAATGCTGCTTGTCAGGCATAAGCGAAAGGGGTTTTTGCATCGTATAGTCACTGCTGATGAAAAATGGATCCGCTACGATAACCCAAAGAAGAGGAAATCATGGGGACCACCTGGCCATGCTTCAACATCGACAGCCAAGCCGCATAATCATGGAAAAAAACTCATGTTGTGTATTTGGTGGGATCAGCTTGGTGTTGTGTATTATGAGTTGCTCAAACCGAACGAAACCATTACTGGGGCTCTCTACCGAACACAATTGATGAGATTGAGCCGAGCACTCAAGGAAAAACGCGCCCACTCCTACTCCAGACACGACAAAATTATTCTTCTGCATGATAATGCTCGTCCACGTGTTGCGGCGCCGGTCAAAACCTACTTGGAAACACTCAATTGGGAAGTTTTACCCCACCCGCCGTATTCACCAGACATTGCTTCCTCTGACTATCATTTATTTCGATCGATGATGCACGGCCTGTCTGAGCAGCACTTCACATCGTATGAAGATACCAAAAATTGCGTCGATTTGTGGATAGCCTCAAAAGATGAAGCGTTCTTCCGACGCGGTATTCATATGCTGCCAGAAAGATGGCAAAAAGTAATGGCTACCGATGGACAATACTTTGAATAAAACATTAAGTACCGTTCTTTCACAATAAATGCCCAATTTTTGATAAAAAACGGCGGAGACTTATTTGTACTCACAATATTTAATCGATCACGATTATTATTATGCCACAAATTCTTTAGTCAAGCAATTTCATACTGATTTGCCCGTATAATAGCAAAGTCTAGTAGTATTGGGGAAATCGCTACTAGGGAATCTACAACTACACTCCTTAAAGGACCTCTACTTGGTCTTTGTACTTAGACCATAGTTTTAGTCAACCTACCTATCCGAACACTCCCTGATAGGGGCCCGGTGCGGCTCAGTTACGGAAAACCCTACTATAAAATCCACAAATAATCCGCATTGAAGGCACCAAAATTGCATTAGGTATATCCTGCCAATTTTCCGCACAGGTGTATTCTTTCCGAGAGAAGGATTGATCGCGGCTAAATACAGGCCTAGTTACGTTAATCGTTATACGAGAATGTTGCACTTACCAGCAATTGTATTGAGGAACATGAGGTACTCGAAGTTCGATATCTCACGACGTTGCCATTTTTGCGTCATGTTTGAGTTTCTCATCAGTTGACGTGGCGACATCATCGAGGCCCTCCTGCAACCGACCAGGCATAGTTTTTTTTTCACAGATAACATTTTTACATCATTTGATAAGATATTTTGAAGGATTGATAGTCATTTTTAGCTTACGATAAGGAATTCTTTAATTCGAATGCGTAAGGAATTTTTTATTTACAAAATAGTTTGTGCTGGTAATGCCGGATTTTTTAAATATTCATCATTCGTAGTACAACTCGATATTGGCTCCGTTGCGCAATACTACTCGAGTGAAAAAATACAACTAATCACCGTCTAGCCCAGAGCTAGTGAAATTATATTTTAAGGCCAGCAACCACTTCAGATGCTTCAAAAAATAAATTTTTTTTTATTTCATAAATCGTTAGCAAAATATCTTAAGGATAGACCCTGAAAATTTCAAAACGATATTCGAATTCCCTCTAACGATATGTTTATAAATGATAAAGACTCTCCGCTCGACTCCATGAGCCACATCCACCCCCATTACACATCCTGAGCCACATCTACCCCCATTACACCCGGATGTACGACAACATATTCTTCCTATATATGAAGATCTATCAAGAGAGGATTTATTGCAGAGATGTTTAGGCGGTCATACCCAGAAAGCAAACGAAAGTTTTAACTCGACCGTTTGGCGATTAGCTCCAAAACATCTCCATTCTGGGTACAAAATAATCGAGGTAGCGGCGAGTCAATTTTATTACCAAGTCACCATAAAAGTTAGGGGCACTCAAAATTTAGACATATAATCTTTAATTTACATAAATTCGTTAACATATCAACTGTATTTAAATTACTGTAAAACAACCTTAGATTTCTTAAATAAAAATCCTGAAACTGAATATAAACGTGTGATAATAATTTCTCTAATTACTACCGTGCCAAATTAAATACGATTAATAAAACTAAGTTGATCAAATTTATTAAACATTTAAAAAGTTGAGTGCCCCAAGCTTTTATTTATAATCACATATAGGTGATTTGGTAATAAAAAAATATTTTCTACTTTTTAGTACATTAAATAAAAGCTTGTTTTTTTGAAATATTTTTTTAAAATACATTCATTTGAAATTATATCAGAAAAACGCTTATGTGTGAGGTGGTTTCGAAACCGGTACCTCTGGGTAATGAATCCATGATGCTTTCCACTGAGCCAGTTTTACTTAGTTAATGTATTAATTTATCATCGTCTACATATGTTACCATGCATCGAACGTAGTGAGCGATATAGATATACTCGTATGGGCGAAAAAAATCAACTTAAAAATTCGATTTCTGGCAAACTATTTGAATGTGTCAAGTCCCTTTATGTCTTAATACAATAAATGGAACATCTGTGCAAAAATTTCAGCCAAATCGTACGTAACAGCTTTTCGTAAGTTCACCCTTTTTTTACAAATTCAAATTGCTGCAAACTGCTCATAGAGGATATTTTAAAAGGTCGATGCTTTCTGACCTACGATGTGGGGAAAAAATTCGAAAAAAATATTATCATTCGTAATACAAATCTTTGAAAAGTTGCGATAAATTGATTGAAATATGAAAAAGTGAGTTTCAATGGCACAATCTTTGACTCGAAATTACTTTGACGATATACAGTGGGGAAAAAAAGTATGCACACCTTGTGATTCACAAATCAGCCTGCAAAAAAAAATTAAATGCTTTAGTTTTTAATTTTTTTTTTACATTTTCTTTAACTTCGCAAAAAAAAATAAATGCTAAAGTATTTTTTATGCAGGATAATTTGAAAAACACAAGGTGTGCAAATACTTTTTTTTACCCACTGTAGGTGGATTTAATTTTTTCTCCTTGTGGCGCAAATCGATCGTTTTGACGAGCAATTAAGAGGCAACCGATATTGCCGTAAAATATATACATTCGTACGAGGTTCTGGAAGGCGCGGCCACGTCACAGCCCCGTCGAGTGATCCTCGACGAAGAGGGGAAACTTTTATACGCGTGTATACGACGTGTGTTTCCCCACTAAATTATCTTTTTGATTTAGGATTGAGTCTCGAGGAGCGTTGAGGGAATATGCAGAACGCGGAGATACGGGCTTTTAATGATGCCTATCCCTATGCGCTTTCGCGCCTTTCTCTTTCTCTCTCTCTCTCTCACGTATCTCGTGCGAACGGTTAAAAGAAAAAGAAAAAGTCTCGCGCGATGACGACCGGACGCATAAATACGGGGGAACTGCGACATATTTCTCGCGGTGCAGTACCAATAACGTGATATAAAAATGCTATGGGAAGGCAAGAATCGTATTATCGCAGATAAAATCGTTGTCCCGACGGTAAATTTATTTTTCCATCAACTCCTCGCGATCCCAAAAAGAAAGTTAAATCATTTGTAATAATTAAGCAAAATCATTTTAACGACGTGAGAATTAAGTATAAAAGATTAATCGAAAGTGCTGATCAATTGGGTCATTGGATGATCCAATGACCCAATTCAGACGTTCGCGAAGAAAAAAAATGATCCAATCGATCCGAATCGGATCGATTGGATCATTTTTTTTCTTCGCGAACGTCTGGAGAATTCGAAATAATTTGACGAAAAATAATGACAATTTGTTTTGTCCTACATCCCCAATGTTTTGATTCCCCTTTCACGAGTAAATAAAAATCCTTATTTTACTCGAAATGCTTTGGAGATATTCAAACGTCATCAAGAATCACAAAAAAATATTGTTTTTCGGGAGATTCAACAAATTCCGCTTTAGAATTTCAAATTGAAAAACTCGAAAGGACGTGAATCGTGAAATAGCGTGGAATCCACCTGGATTCCAATATGTACTCCCCACGTGCGGCGTTCCTATCAAATCCCTATAGGGATGTGGTAGGATTTGGGGACATCCCAACAAATTTCTGCACAAGCAATTTCACCAAAGAACCCAATCGAGCTAAATTCAGTCCCAATGGGACCAAACGACCGGAATTCATGTTGATTTCACGATATCGCGACGAAACGATTTTCACAGAGAGGGCCATCGATTCAAAGGAATTCTTTGCGACACAATGGAGCAGAGCAGTATTGAAGAATTACCCAGCTCACTTTCGAGGGGTCTCATAGAATTCGCGAAATCGCCTTTGCCAGAAGACGAGAGAAAGAAGAAGAGATCGCGAGAGGGGGAGAGAGAGGAGAGAGAGAGAGGAAGAAAGAGAGAGAGAGAGAGAGAGAGAGAGAGAGAGAGAGAGAGAGAGAGAGAGAGAGAGAGAGAGAGAGAGAGAGAGAGAGAGAGAGAGAGAGAGAGAGAGAGAGAGAGAGAGAGAGAGAGAGAGAGAGAGAGAGGAAGAAAGAGAGAGAATATGTACTCGAATTATTTTTGTTGTTCAGGAATCTCCCTCGGATCAGACGTCGGACTCGCCGCACGACCGGCGTATATTTATGATCGTCGTATCTCTCGCCGCGCGCGGTTATCTTATATATATATATACATATATATATATATCGAAGCTTGGAGAACGTTTAATGGATGGTCCAGAGCCGCTGGGATGCGAACCTGTGTTCTCGCCGCTCGCGTTCTCGATCCGCGGGCCCCGATCATATACATATGCTATTTTCGCCTTTTGTATATCCACATACATTTATACCCAGGCAAGAATACATACGTCTCAACATATATATCATTGCACGTAAAAGACCAAAAATCCGCACCGACTGACCCTTCCGATTGGAGTTAACCTCACTTTTCGGGTCCCCGTGATCTCCCGCTCCGTGTGTGTCAGCTGGGCAGTCTCACCACGGGTATGCGCGACACAAGGTAAACCCCCTTCCACCTCGTGTCGGGGAGGGGGTACCCGTGGGCCTCCTCCCCTTGCACCTAGTGTGGGAGGGTGAACGTCCACGGTTTGCTCGGAAATTGAGTTCCAGCTTTGATCGGGCCCATCTTAATTTTCCTTGACTTCATTAAGGCCCTAGTCTGGAAGCCTCACATGGGCCATCAGTGGCCGGTCAAACTTTGCTACCGAGGGTCATTAAAGGCAAAATAACCAGAGTCTTTAAAATTGCCTCGACGGTGGCTCATAAAAATTATCGCAGCCATATGCGTATGTGCGTTTGTGTGCACTGTAAAAAAGCAATGTGTTATTTCGATACATTTGAGGCTTAGAATTATGTCGATGCAAGCACGCACTGCACGCGTGTTGTTTCAAGGCATCACAGCTCGTCTACTAAACGCATAGGTTAATCATTATATTTAATCGATCTCGATAATTATTACACGGAGAGAATTAAAAAGTAATTTTTGTCGTGAATTTCACAGTAAAAATTACCGTGATATATTTCAATGTGGTGACAAGTGAGAAAAGCATAATAATTCGTATGCGACAAGTTTTTTTTTAACTCACGTTACAGAAAATTTCAAATACGTGGCTAAAATTTTACTATACAAGAAGGGTAGCGCGCACGATCATTTTTACCGAGAGCACAATACATTTTCCTATAACACTCATTAAATTTTATAATAAATCTTAAAATAACTGTTATAAAGACGATACTTTTTTATAGACATTTTTGAAAGGCATAAAATAATAAAATGCACAGTAAAATTTCGCTGATATTATATATTTTTTAAATTTAAGTTTTGCGTATTTTGTTACACATGAAAATTTACTAGAAAATCTGGTAAAATTGTCTATCTGAAGAAGAAATTTTATTTTTTTTTCGTGAAAATCTGTGTTTTACTCAGTAATAATAAGCGAAGTTTCAGGGTTGTCATCTGGTTACCGTTACTGCGCGGTAATTTTTAACATTTAATTCTCTCCGTGTATGCCACGAAATTCATTAGTCAAGCAATTTTATACTGATTTGCCCCTATAATAGCAAAGTCTAGTAGTTTTGGGGAAATCGCTACTAGGGAATCTACAACTACACTCCTTAAAGACCTTTAATTGGTCTCCGTACTTAGACCATAGTTTTAGTCAACCTATCTAACCTACCATTCCCTAATAGGGCCCCGGTCCGGTTCTTTTACGAAAAACCCTACTATGGAATCCACAAATAATCCATTGAAGGCCCCGAATTGTATTAGGTATATGCCAATTTTCGGCACGGGGATGCACGTTCGCCGAGCCGATCGCGGTCTGCCCTCGCAATGAGGGCGGGAAGAATATACGTCCCCGAGAAAGGGCCCGGAAAATTGAGGCCCTGCTGCGGCACACCGGAAGTGATGTATGTGATCGCGGGCCAGTTTGATCGGTTGGACGATAATGCGCGGTTGTGAAATTCGAGCGGAAATTTTGGATCTTCGAGGGAATGAGGAACAGATGAAGGGCTCGAGTTGCGATGACGAGGGGAGGGGGATGCGATTCGGTTGAACGGAAGATAGCGGCTTCGAATACGTGGGTGTATTAAGTACAATAAATAAAGTACACTCGTGAAGTTAATTCTGAACAATTTTGATAGCTATGAGCTTTTTCTTTTATATTTACGCAGAAAATTTATATTCTGCTACGGTGAAATGATAATGTTTTTATTTTGATCTATTGAGTCTTCGCATAATTCTGTAGCGAAATTCCGAAAGATGTCGTTCGCACGCGCGCAGAAATTTCTCGGGGAGTCCCCGGATCCTACCACATCCCTATAGGGATTTCCTGGGAACGCCACACGTAGGGAGTCCACGTTGGAATACGAAAGCATTCCGCCCGATTGACGTAATTTGACAATTTTTTATTTGAAATTCTCAAGCCAAATTTGTTCGATCTCCAAAGAAGAAAAAAAACCATTTTTCCGTTATCCCGTACACAAATTTATTGGGGTGTCCCAAGATGCACCCCCATCTCTATAGGGATTTGTCAGGGACACCGCACACAGGGACTCCTCATTGACATCCAATTCGATTCTGCATTGTTCCTCGATGAACGCTGTTTGACAATTCCTTAACACGTTCGAATGGAAAATGTGTGGAAAGTCACGAGAAAAACAACTCGGCGTGTTAAAACATAACCTGCATGCTTCACGAGTGTGTACGTGCGTGGTGATATTAGATGAAGTAAAAAGTTTTGAGCGTTTTTTTTGCTTTATTTCGACGATGAAATTAACATAGTTAGGAATATCCGATGTAGATCAAATATGCGCCGTTTTGGTCGATAACTTCTGTCCATTTTGAAGGCAATTTCATAATTCCGCGATTGAAGAAGTCCTCGTCCCTATTGGTAAAAAAATTTGACCAGCACATTTTCACAAGCCTCTCTTGAGGTCAGTTTTGTACCTTCAAGAAAATATTGCAAAGGCTTGAAAAGGCGATAATCGCTTGGTGACAGGTCTGGACTATACGGCGGATGCGATAGAACCTCCCATCCAAGCTCTCGGAGCTTCTGGCGTGTCGTTAAAGATGTGTGCGGCCTGGCGTTGTCTTGATGGAACACAACACCCTTCCTATTGGCCAATTCTCGCCGCTTCTGGTCGATCGCCTGCTTCAATCTGGTCAGTTGTTGACAGTAGAGGTCCGAATTGAACGTTTGGCCCGATGGGAGCAGCTCATAGTGGATGATTTCCTTTCAATCCCACCAAACACACAGCAAAACCGTCTTGGCCGTTAATCCGGGTTTGGCAATCGTGAGGGCCGGCTCACCGCGATTGAAACACGATCTTTTTCGGCTATTGTTCTCGTATGTGACCCATTATTCATCGCCAGTCACCATCCGCTTAAAAAATGGCTCGATTTCGTTACGTTTCAGCAAAGAATCGCAGGCATCAATTCGGTCCAAAAGCTTCTTTTGCGTCAATTCGTGTGGCACCCACACATCGAGCTTCTTCTTGAGACCAGCCTTATGCAAATCGTTCCAAACGGTTTTCTGGCTAATCTTCAGTTCCTGGGCAATGCAATAAGTGCCCACATGCCCGGTCCGACTCGACGATTGCCATGATTTTATCGACATTTTCGACGATTGGCCTACCAGAGCGTGCCTCATCTTCGGCGTCCATATTATCAGAACGGAATCGTTGGAACCACCGCTTTGCTGTTGCATTCGATACTGTATTGGGTCCATAAACAGCACAAATTTTTTTGGCCGCCTGCTCCGCCTTTTCACCTTGGTCGTTGTGGTACTGAAGAATGTATCGAATTCACTCTTTCTTTACCTTCATTTTAGAACGCTGTAACACACAACTCGCTTCACCAAACACAAAAGTATCAAAGAACTTTTTTTGAAGTCCAATGTCACCTTTAAATCGCCGTATAGTATGACCCGTTGCAATGTATACATCGTGAGATATGGCTCACTAAAGACATCTAGCGGAAAACGCTCAGAATTTTTTACTTCACCCAATATTATGTCAAAGTGCAGTCAAATGAATAACAAACGAAACTTACAACGGATTTTCAGTAAAGTGTATCAAATCAATTTTTAAGATATACTTTTCTAACGTAAGATTTATACTTTTTTGCGATCCACTCATTTTGTATATCTATATATTTTTCTTTATAAAATTCAACGTACATAATGCGATGGGATCCATCAAGATTCGTATCGGATTCCGTTCGATAATGTGGCAATTCTTTAGCATACCAATACTGAAGTCGTACATTGGATTCCAATAGGGAGTCCCGATTAGAATCCAATGTGACGAGGGTGACGTTTCAGTATAGGGATCCAATGCGACGAGCCGTTGGATCCTCACTGGGAAGTAGGGAGAAGTATGGGAATCCAATTGGATTCCTGCCACCATTTCTACACGGGTATATTAGTAAGAAAAAATAATAAACTAATATATAATGAGCAATAGTAAAAATATAAAAATAAAAAAAAATATTAATACAGAAGGGACAGGGATTTTTGGCGAGGCCCCATGAGGAAAGGGACAAAGAAATGGTGGAATGCGTCGAGCGTGTTCGCCGCGTCGAGTCGCGGCAGCCGCGCATCGTGTACACACATGCGTGAAGGTACGACAAGGCTCACGCACATATAAAAGAGGAGGGTTAGCAAGAACGAGGACGAGACTATTTCGAAGAGGTGTACGGGAACGTACAAGGATATCGAGGGAAGAACGAGCCTCTCGGATTGCCAAGATTCGCCGAGCCAAAGAGAAATGGTCATCCGCTCCTTGCGGATCCCGGCGAATCCCCTTACGATCGCGATCGTTTTGTACGAAGACTAACACACGCGCGTATACACTCATACACACGCACACACACACACACACACATGACGGGGACAGAAACGTAATATACACGTTGCAGATCTCCCGTGCGGAGATAGGGCGCGAGAAAAGGGTTGCGAGAGATCTTGCCTGTCGTCATCGTCGTCGTCGTCGTCTTACCTGGACTAAAAGTCTTTGCCGCATCAGAGAACGCAGAGCGGATATATATATATATATATATATATATATATATATATATATATATATATATATACAGGGTGGCCATAGAAGTGACGTCGAAAAGGAAAATCTAGATGCCTCGTATCAATACCTATTCGAACCACCCCCATGTACGTTCTACGTCTTTTCTTTAAGGGGCCAGTCCACTTTGAAAATTAAAAAAAATCGATTTTCTTTTTACTGTTTTCGAAAGTACATACATTCAGAAATATTGTGTCAAAATTTTATGAAAATCCGAGATCTCTAAGTATTTTTTTTTTTACCTGAACGTCAGGACCTCATTTCGTCTACCTGAGCGATGATGAGCGTGTTCGCTCTGCAAACCGCCGCAGTTCTGAGTGCTCAAAAGAGACCAGAACCGAACGAAAGCAAGCAAGACTTGAAGAAATCGATGATGATGAGCAATCAGAAGGGATTTTGTACGGTGCAGGAATTGCCGATTGAGTTTAGGTAAGAGTTTTTCATAGTATAACACTTCAAACGCGTTTTTCTCGAAACAACGTTTTCAAAATCTAGCTCCATCGTATCTCTAAAACTAATAAACCGATTCTCTTGAAATTTGAACCACATATTGTAAACATGATTCGCAACAAGATGACCCTCGATGGTTTTAAAATTTTGATTTTGACTCTTTTTTTTTGCGAAAAACTGCGAAAAAAACGCGTTTTTTTTACTTTTTTCGTTTTTCATCTGCCATTTTTTTATTTTTTGATAAAATTTTATATCCGAGGGTCATTTTGTAGCTGGTGTCATACTGAATCTAATGGACTTTGATTTTTTTGTTTCAGACAAGCCGTTGCCGAGTTGTGATGGAGCTATCTAGCCCACCTATTTTTGAGGCGTTACGTTAAACTATAGTTTTTGTACTTAAAAATGAATAAAATTTTTTTTTAATGTATTTCAAGACTTTATTTATCAAACCCAACAACTTTTGTATTCATATCTTTTATAAAATCCTCAAAAAAAAAATCGCGAAAATAGCCTTTTTTCGTGGCTCCAAAGTGGACTAGCCCCTTAATTATCGAAAAAAAGAGTTTGCATCTTGACGAAAAAAACTTTCTTCACGAATTCATCGATAACTATTTCTATTATATGGGAATTTTTCTGCTGATCACGAATTACGCTCGTTTTCGCCGAATTCCCAAACTTAAGCCGGAAAAACGCGAAGATAGGAACCTGATACATTTTCGACGATTTCTCATCGAAATAAAGAGATTAGGGCGAATCTAACTGTAAAATCGTATTGAGGGGGTAAAATATATCGGAGTGGATCCGTTGAAAAAAATGAAAAATCTAAATCTGTATGCATCTTGACAAAAAAAAAGTTTTTTTCACGAATTCAATCGTCCCGTTAAGGAATTACAGGAAGATAATTCCAAACTTACTCAACATGCCCCTCCCTGCCCAACTTTCCTCGTGATTTTTTTTTGCTTGATCTATCGTTACAGTGCGCACTGTTAAGGGACAATTCCGGTGTAAAATATTTTTTAAAACGTTTTTTTTTTGCATTATCCAAAAATATGGACATTCATGAACACCCATGTCGTTAAAAAATGATTTACCAATTTCGTTAAAAAACTTTTAAGAGAAATGTACATACACTAAAGAGGAAAAAAGCCAAACATATGCTACAGAAAAATTTGGAAAAAAAAATTGAACAATGCTTTTTTGTTCTCGAAAGTAAAAAATAATGTCGAGAATTGGGCGTGGGGCGATTGGACGTCGCTTTTCAGACCACCCTGTATATATAAAAATATACACACACATATATTGCGTATACGCGGACATGTGTGTATCTATAAGAACGTTACCTGGTCTGAGGTATTCCGTATTTGATGCCAACACCGACTCGCGGCAGTGCCTTGATCACCTTTTTCACCGTAGCCTGGTCCGGGAACGCGAACAGGATCGAAGCTGTTGACAAAAAAGCGTCAAACAGGCACATAGTTATTATAAGTGAGTCTCCAATTTTCCTTCCTACCGACCAGATTGGCGATATATAGGACGGGAGACATATATGGACATATATATATAGGGAACGTTGATTTTGAAG
This sequence comes from Ophion ventricosus, assembly GCA_963932345.1. NCBI lineage: Eukaryota > Metazoa > Arthropoda > Insecta > Hymenoptera > Ichneumonidae > Ophion > Ophion ventricosus. The sequence goes on from OZ010720.1 coordinate 21,474,230, forward strand.
ACATTCTCCCATACTCAACATTATGCCAATCCCATAGTTTTCAAATTGCCATCAAATAAACGTACCCATTTTCTCATAAACGTAATTTCAAGAACTTTTTGGTCCTGAAAATAAAACATTCGGTTGACAATTCCCAAGTTTGTTCGAAATGCTGGACTATTTTCCTGAATGCTTTCCTTCTATTTTTTTCTAAAAGTTTCTAAACTTTATAAATTTTCTACAAAATATAGAAAAATTTAGAAATTTTCTAAAAAATGTACAAAACTTTTGAAATTTCTGAAAAACTTATAAAACTTTAGAAATTTTTTAAGAATGTATAAAACAACATTTTTCTAAAATATTTCGTAATTGCCCTGACATACTTGACATTCTTTCTAGAACACTTTACTAATTGCTCATAAATTTTTAAATCTTTATGCTTTCTTTTTGCCGTTGGATTTTTCTTCAGTGAAATTATTTCATACCATCCGGGGAAGTACGAAAGTCGAATTGATTGAAAGCTTGTTTCTGAAAATTATAGATCTTTCTCGTGAAACAGTTTTTTTCTAGTGCGTCTGAGAATGAGTGACATCAATTTTGAACAACGGTGCGCTATCCGGTTTTGCTTCAGACTTGAGCACAGTGCAACGGAAACTTTTTCGCTCAAAAAATCATAATCCCAGGAATTTTCAACAATTTTACCTAAAATTTGGAAGTGATACTCCTTAGATATGGTACTTTTGGAAAAAAAATAGTAGCATAGTGCGTGTTTCAAAAAAGGCTTTTATTCCGACATGTGAAGAGGGTAAATTTTATGGTATGAGGATACTTTAAACTCCAGGTAAGCCGGGAACTATTATATATTTACGCCACAAATTGATCAACGGGTCGATTCTACCCAGGGTAACCACGAAGGATTAAGGGAGACAATGTTGAATTGTAAATCTATTCGAATTAAAAAAATTGAAAAAAATCAATCCCATTACTTAAGGCCTTAGGCCACTCTAGGATTTTCCAAAAATCGATTTTTTTTGCTAAAAATGTACCTTAGTACCTATAAAATTATATTCCAGAAGATTATGAGTGTGAAAAATCTCTAAGTACTCGATTTTCGAATTCTAGCGCAACCCCTCTTGATTCATGTCGTGACTTTCTACTAACTTTAAACGCGTTTATCTCAAAACTACATTTTTTAAGTCGGCCGGACTCATAACTCAAATAAATTTCAACCGATTCACTTGAAATTTTAATTGTATATTTAGAATTATAATACATTTTCTGAGGCACTACGTAGGATTTTTTAAAATGATAGTGCATGGTTCCTTTTTTATAAACAATTTTCTGACGATTTTCTCATGGCATTTTATACTTTTTGTTTTAGAAATGCGCCATTTTGGCAAAAAAACAATATATCAAAGAAATTCTACGTACTTCTATCGCTATTCTTATATATAATCGACAGAATTTTAGTGTCTCATCATAACCTAAAAATTATAGGAGCTTCTGGTCCGGCCGTTGACCTACCAGAAATAAAGGCGTCATCGGAAAAATACTGCATTTTGACAAGTATCGCTGTGACAAAATAATTTTTCATCGTCAATTACGTCTATAATAAAACCCCTATTTTGTAATACCGATTTATTTTATGGTTTCGCTGAAAAAAAATCACAAAATATGCCCCTTTTGGCCTCTAGAGTGGCCTAAGGCGTTAAGGTATTACTGGGTGGATCGTCAAGCAAAAAAGTTACTCTAAAATGTGCGAATCGTGAATTTACAAGTCTAGATCATATCGGACATGTTAAGCCTTACAATTAGCTAATTTAATATTAAATTAACACTTAGAAATGTTAATTTTCCACTTTTAATAATAATTGAAGTCAAATTCGACGATATTATCGTGTGCTTGACTTCGGTTTCGTCAATCACTGTAAATGTGTTTCAACTTTACAACAAAAAAACTTACTCAATTTTTTAATTTAATTAATACGTTCAGGTCATCTTATTATTATCAATAATTACCCAAAAACTCGATATATATGGAGTTTTCCAATGATTGCTATTAATTCATCATTAAAAAAGGCGATACGCCTCATTACTTTAATTAATTTCTCGACAATTACTCGGTCGATTTATTTGAAACTTAGCACAATCAATCGCTTAATCCTAAATCTTGATAATATAATATTTTCAGAATTGACAGCGGTTTGGTTCCATTAGTTTCGCAACCATTAACGTCTGCAGAAGCTGTTTTTCCATAAGCGACCGTGTTAAATTCACATCTTTATAACTACTCAATTATTTAGTGAAAAATTCTAAAATAATTAATGTATTATTATTCCATCAAGAACTACATTTCCTCAACTATCTTTCCTCATTTCCTCATCTTTAGATATATTAGACTTTTTTTTAGATATATAGAACTATATTTCCTCATTTTTTTCAATATCCATCCAGTAATACCTCAATTCACCCACCTCATAAATAGCGTGATCACAAAATTCAAGCACGCTCGATCGCACAATGAAAAACAAAAGGCATTCGTTAATTTCAAGTTCGAATAATTAAGGGACTTTTCGTGTTCGTTATAAGGGTATAGGATCGTTATCACGAACGTAAAATCTCTCGTGTTTCCCAAAAATTTCACATCTCGCTGGTCGAAGGATTCGTGACGTATGGAAATAAATTCTCCTTGTCGCGTTTATTCCCTTGGCCACGTCTCGTCCCTTGGCTTCACCGGGAGTATCGCAAATACGAGGATCGCAACGGCACCGAGGCTTTTAAAGTCCCCGGGGACTTTGACGAATGGGTAATGTTTGCTCCCCCCATCTCGCGCTTTGCCGAGATAGCGTGCAACGTGATCGTAACCATAATTAGCCCGAAGAATATAAACTTCGCGAATCGTTAAAATAAAAATACGAAGGAAAAGCGAAAAGTTTCTACAGTCGAATATTTATCGTTGTCGTGCTTTTATTTCTCCAACTCGAACCTTCCACCCCTCTTCGTTGATCTTTCAAACGAACCCTTGTCAAAATGACCAAAGGTCATTTTGAGCAAGTTAATATTTATTTCGAAAGATTTCCCGGTAATATGACTCTACGGTAAATGTCCGCTCGTGGCGAAGTAACTTGTCCATTTTTTTCTTTCTTCGCCAACGTCTCTTGAAGATCGTTCTCGGTTTATTTTGTCCTTTGTTTATTCTCGGCGTCGATTTATCGACGGTGAGGAGACAAGCTCTCTGAGGCGGCCATTTTTAACGAACTCTTCGGATGCCTGCTGCTACCGCGCGACGATTGCAGGTAATTTCGAAACTTCGCTTTTTTTTTCTTACCTCCGTTTTTCTGTTTTTTTCTTTTGTTTTACTTTTTTTCGTTTTTTTTTGGTTTCTTTCTTTGAGGGACTATGAGGATATATACGCCGATGGCACGTTCGGGGTTGCATTCCAGAAGAAGTGGCCGTCCGAGGACGCATCGAGACTTGGGGATCAGATTAGAATCTGAGAGGACGTCGGGAGAATTTATCGGTCGCCCGGTGAAATAATCATTGAGGATGGCACCGCGAGTTCTCCTTCGTTGTGTCTCTTCATATGACTCTCTCTCTCACTCTCTCTCTCTCTCTCTCTCTCTCTCTCTCTCTCTCTCTCTCTCTCTCTCTCTCTCTCTCTCTCTCTCGCTTTCTCTCTCTCTCTCTTTCACTCTCTACCTTCCTTTCTCTATCTAACCATCTCTTTGCCTTTCTCTATCTACCCATCTCTGTCCATCTCAGAAGCAGGCTTCCTTGGACCTTAACTTTCGAGAAGTTGCAGCCTTCGTAGGCAGGTACAAACATAATTAACTCTACTGACAGCGAAAAATCCACAAAATTGTTTCCAACATCGATTAAAAAAATAAAGATAACCTGGGCAGTTTGAAAGAAAATAATATAAATTGAGCGATAAAAAATGGTAAAACGTCGCAATAACGATAATCGATTAGTTCAATCTATAATGAGAATAATTTTTGCACGACCAGAACATTTTATGCACTATCGATTGAGGGGAGAAAAAAATCGATTTTTTTTTGCATTTTCTTGTAATATGTACTTTCAAAAATATGTAACGCAAAAATTATTTTATCATAATATAACCTTTTATTTTATATAATATAAATAAATTTTGATTTATATAAATATAAATGAATTATTTAATATAATCCAAACAAAAATGACAGAGTTACAGCACTTTTGGTAGAAGGGCGTGGAGAGGTAGCCCTTGCCGGCCGCTTTTCAACGAGCGTTTTTCTCGAAACCATTTTTTTCCGAACTGGTGCAGACGATAACTCGAGCAACAACAGTCGGATATGTAAAATTTTTGCACGACATTTTTTGTAATTGTAATAATTATCTCATTGAGAGTAGCCGTTTTTTTTAAATTACTATTTCTTAAAGCATCTTGAATGAAAATAATACTTTTGATTTCGAAACGTGACCATATTTCGAAAAATAAACAAAATCAAGAACGGCTACGCTCAACAATAGCGACATTAATGTAGATTAAGGGCAAATTTTTTTTTTTGTTTCAGATGAATCAAACCAGAGATTTCCACCCCACCAGGAAGAGGGAAATTCCTGATAGGCGTTCACTCTGCCATTTATTGTACTTCAACTATTGTTTTTTTTTCAATAAAAATTTACTTGAATCTACTTTAATGTATGTGGAATAACATATCTTTAATTGAGCCGGAAGAAAAATCATTAAGTGAATTTAAAAAATACATGAAAAAAATGCTGACCGTCAGAGTGGGCTCCCCCCTTAATCGATGAATGACGAAAAAGAAAAACCCTTTTCAGTATTGTGCATAATATCTTCGAAAAATTGGCGTAAAGGGACAATGGATCAGGCTCGTTCATTAAAAAAAGTTTGTTCGTCGAGTAGGCAAATATCGAATTAATTCAATCGCAATTCAATAAAAGTGACATTTTATTTATTAAAAAAAATATTCGTTCATCTGCCGGCCGATTAACGTGATCGAATAACTTTGTTTGGGTTTGTTTGGGTTTCGCCAAATAAGTAAAAAAAATTGATCAAGGATAATAAAGTTCCTCTGAAGCGTTTCTTAAATTCGAGCTCGAAATTAAGTTGTATTTTCGAGTGGACAAAAAAAGTATTGTCGTAAAGACAAATAATATCGGAGCAGTTAAAAAAAAAGACATTCACACACATCTACAGGGTGTCGCAAAAGTAACGGGACGGCTGAATATTTCCGCAGGTAAGACAATTTCCCAAAATGTTAAGATCGTTCTTGAAGTAACTTTTCCCAAGGAATTCAATGGTGACTTTCATTTTGACCTTGGCGATGTCCTTCAAGATTATTTCAAGGTCACCTTTTGTTTTTCAAATGGGAACCCCCTTTTTTGACATCGGCAATCGATAGAGCGGGCAATTTTACGTACAGATATGTACTTAAGTCACCGGTCCCCTTTGACCTTGAAGGTCACTGCAGGGTTAATTAAACTTAAACACAGTGTGGATACCTCGGACAAGAATAGAAGCTTCTTAAATTCTATCGTTAAGACCAAAGTTATCAATTTTAACAAGGCGCATCTAGTGGTGACCTCCATCGTGACCTTGACCATGACCTTCAAGGTGATTTCAAGGTCAACTTTTTTTTTAAAATGATACTCCCTTTTTGACATCCGCAATCGATAGAACGAGAAATTCGACGTACAGATATGTACTCAAGTCATCGGTCGAATTTGACCGTGAAGGTCACTGGAGGGTTAATTAAGAAGCTTCTATTCTTGTCCGAGGCAGCCATACTGTGTTTAAGTTTAATTAACCCTGCAGTGACCTTCAAGGTCAAAGGGTACCGGTGACTTAAGTACATATCTGTACGTAAAATTTCCCGCTCTATCGATTGCCGATGTCAAAAAAGGGGGTTCCCATTTGAAAAACAAAAGTTGACCTTGAAATAACCTTGAAGGACATCGCCAAGGTCAAAATGAAGGTCACCATTGAATTCCTTGGGAAAAGTTACTTCAAGAACGACCTTAACATTTTGGGAAATTGTCTTACCTGCGGAAATATTCAGCCGTCCCGTTACTTCTGTGACACCCTGTATATGCAAGTCGGTATTCGCGATGAGAGGAATCAAAATCGATAAATGACGAGGCAAAGCGACCATCCCAATGCACACGTTTCGAATAATAAATCCGATAGCCATAAAAAGGCATACCGTAATGCGGAGCAGATATTTATCGTGTAAAAAGTGTGCCCGGTTGCACACCTCGAGACGCGCTCGAGATTCCGCGTCGCGGCATCCTCCCTCATGACCGCGAAAGCTTCATTTTTGTACTACGCGAGATTAGAGCGATTGGGGTCCGCCGTGTGAAATAATTCAGGAGATTCGTTTCGTGGCAAAAAAAAACGGAATGTCAACACGTTCGAAACGTTCACGGGCTCGGATGCATGGGAATGTATGTCGCTTGAAATCAAAAGAAACCGTATAGTCACGATAAATATATATATACACTGGCAGAAAAAATTCTTTTGATATTAACTACACGCGTCTATTTTTTTTTTAATCAACTAGATTTTTGGTCAAATCGAATTTTTCCCATTGCATTCTATTATTAAAGTTATTTATTTCAAGTATATTTATTTATTCAAATCAAGATCTATTTGATATCGTCTAATAATTAAATGTTTTATTTATTCCTAATAAATCTGTGACGAGAGACGAAAAAATGGTACACGATTCAGTCTCTCAAAAATCTTATGGCTTTGCTTTCATTGGAATACTGTTGTAACATTCTGCATTTGAGACAAAGGGTTAGTCTTCCTGTACAAAAATAGTCGCGCCTGTTAATAAAATGCACTACGATGCCTTTCTTTTTATTTCAAATAACAGCCTTGTTAGTGAAAAAAAGAAAAATAATTTAAGGCAGTAGTCTGGTCTAGAAATTTGACAAAATCGATTTTTTTTCATTTTATTATTCCTCAGACCTTTCTTAATATGCTCGTGAAAATCGTTTATTGATATTTCAAAAATTAGCAGAGTAATAGAAATTATAAGCAAGCCGCGCGCTCAGTTAGCGCGGTCGGGAAGCAACTTTCAAACGCGTTTATCTCAGAACTATGTTTTTCAAATCGGCGCCCACGATATCTCGATAACTAATTGACCGATCGAGCTCAAAATTTGCACATACCTTCGGTAGCCTCTTTCTGAGGACTGGTAGCAGAATTGAGTCGAACAATAATTTTGCCCACATTTTATAACTCGTCGAATACCCGAAAATGTATGAAATATGGTTAATCAAAGTTTAACAGGCCGCCATTCTGTAACAAATTTTTTTTAAGTACTAATTCTGCTACCAGTGCTCAGAATACTCATACAGATTGAGAATATATATATATTTTTTTCAGATGCATACAACATCATCCAGAGTGGGCGCCGATTGAGGCGGTTTTGGGCGGACCATGTTGTAAAAAAATAAAAAACTACATGAAAATATTTAAAATAATTTTTTTTTAAATGTAGATACATTCTCAAAGGAACAATAAATACATATGTAAAATTTCATCAAGACAACTTCAACGGTTTAAAAGTTATTCCAACCCAAAAATGACGTCAAAAATCTCGCTTTAGACCAGACTACTGCCTTAACTTTTTTTTTTCACCGCACCTTTATATCATAAACTCATATACCTTTCTTGTATTCGTGCGATATATCGTGTTTTATCTTTATTTATTTCATTTAAATATAATCTTTATTTATTTAATTTGAATATATATAATATTTAAAAAGAATAGCTTGAAGAAATAAATAAAATATATTTCAAACAAATAGGGTCGTAGTAGGCCGTGAGACAAGGATAATAGTACATTATAACACAAGGACGAAAAAACTTTTTTCATCGAGTATTATATGAAGTTTTTATTGTACGCGATGTGAAAACGGGGGCTTTGGGCACGCGAAGCGTGCTCAAAACCTCCATTATCGTACCGAGTGGAATAAAATCTATTTTATTAAAATTGAATTTTTTTTTTTTGGCAGTGTATATCAAAGTGTAATCTGTAATCAATAAATACCTTTATTAATAAAATTATGCATAGAAATAATTACAACTGTATTTTAATTAGCGCTTTATTGATCGGTGGAAATTCTATGTCAGCGCAATTTAATTTTCATTAATTCTTGTGATTGTATTTATGTTTAATTATGTCTTCAATCATCGTTGCTATTTAACGATAACTATGTTTTTTTGTTAAATCATAAATAAATGAGCAAAAATATATCCGCGCGTAAAAATTAATATGTTGAAATATATTAATTGAATGTATGCAATATATTGTTGAAATATATTAGTTGAACCCAAACAAACCCAACCATATTCGATGTTTATGTTTCGAGTAAAAATTAATATTGAGGTAAAACGAACTAGATGTACTCACTTCTGCTGGCCAGGAAAATCTCGATCGCCACATTTTGTAGCAAATAACGACGAGAGAATATCGCACGAACTTCGGAGAAGTACCATTTTCCGTGCAAATGATCGCAGTACTTTAGTATCTGGAACAAAAAGTGAAAAAACAAGTCGTTAATTATTACTCGTTATACTAACTTCCCGCGGTCTATTTTGAGTCTCTTGTTTGCTTGTGTAAGTTTTCCTTAATCCTCCAAATTCCGCTAAATCGGAAAACATACGTAATTTGACATTTGAAAAAATCGAATATTAGCGATTTTGACAAAATCCAACGTAAAGTTTTTCAAAGCATAATCCTTTCCTATTTTTTTTTTTAAACTTAAAATACAATGACTATCACAATTTACATTAAAGTAAAATTAATTCAAAAGTTACTTCAAGTTCAGATGAAAGAAAAATCAAATTTCAGTTAACATTGAATTTAATATAAGCAAAAGCTTTCGTTAAATTGAAATTCTTATTAATATATTTTCATTTCTTCTCAATTCTTATTCTTTTAAAAAAACAATACTTTCCAAAATGAAAAAAAAACGTAAGATCATTTGTAAACTGTCAAATATAGTGCTTCGAAGAATGTTTATTCCAATAAGTAGCCAACGAAAATCCAAACGAACCCGCAAATTCGAGACCGATTCATTTTTCATTACAAAATTTTTTTTTCGTCCGCTCTCCGCAAATAATTCACGTAGAAATATTCGGACAGCTTTAGCTGCCAATTAATTCGAGAAGGATTAAAAATAACCGAAAAAGATGTCCCTACAATTTCCGCAAATCCAACTGACAGATTTTCGAGCTTTGCGAGTCAAAGGAAAATCTGCGTTTCGGTGATGGAAAGCGTCCCTACAAAACTTGGATGAATTCGAGTGTAATAAAAAAACCACACATATATATATATATATACAGTAAGGATAATGCTGCAGGTTGCAAGATGGCCGTCGTGATGGGAGGAGCCTTGTGTCGCGGGTCCCGAATCGATCCCAGGATTTGGTCCGCGGACTTGCGCTGTTTGGCAAAGGGACGCGGATTCTTGGCCGTGTCTCTGTACGTCCCTCTGCCCCCTCCCCAACCCCTCGCCCTCCTGGCAAAAAAAAGCAGCAACAAAAGAAAAAAAGGAGAGATCTGAGCAAGAAGAACCGGAAAGGACGCGCAATGAACGAAGGAGAGGATGCTTCGAGTATCATGGGGGAGAGTACCCTTATTTACCGTGCTGGATCTTAAAAGGCCTCTCAATTTTTTCCCTCTTAACGATGATACATCGAGCCGGCTTTAATCCCGTTAAAGTCTCCGGAACGCAATTCCGGAACGCAATTATACTCGTATTAATCGGTGCTCTCCAGTCGCCATCTTTCTTTCGCTGCTAGGGTACACCGACCAGTAAATGGCCGAAAACTAATTTATATTTAAAATAAAGTTAAAAATATGCATTTTTCCAATCAATGTATTTATGGGCTTTGTTCTGATCATTCTCAAAGCAGGGTAAAAAATTTAGGACGTCTATTGAAAATTGCAAAATGAATTAATGTTAATAATTGTCAATATATATTTCATCAAATGTTGTCATGAAATCGTTTCTTTTGTTTTTTTTTTAACTTTAAGAAAATTTGATTTTCTATGAGACTGTCATATTAACATAAAGATTAAGAGAGAAAAAAACATTATGAAACAAAATTTAATTTTCTTGTGAATGTCATATTAAGAGATTCGGGCACTCTACAATTTTGAAAACTTTTTTTAGCTTGAAAGATGCTTAAGGTTCTTGAGTATGATATACCAAAATATTATGAGCGATGGAAATCTCTAAGTACTCCAAACAGCATGTGCCTGGAGGCAGATGAGCAGCGCATCAAGCTTCCCTAACAATCGCTAATTGAAGATGCAAAAAAGGCACGGGTCAGTTTGAGAGAGCTCGGCAAGGAAACAGAGGAACAGTACATAAATGAGGAAGGCCAATTGTTTGGTAGGAGATCAATGTGAACATGTACATCAATGTGGAGAAACATGAGCATCAATGTGGAAGGCCAATTGCTGGGTAGAAGATCAATGTGAATATGGACATCAATGTGGAAGAACATGGATATCAATGCGGAAGGCCGACTGTTTGGTAGAGGATCAATGTGAACATGGACTGATGTCCATGTTCACATTGATCTTCTACCAAACAGTTGGCTGGCCTTCCGCATTGATATATGGACTGGATTGATGGACTGATGGATTGATGGACTGATGTCCATGTTCACATTGATCCTCTACCAAACAGTTGGCCTTCCGCATTGATATCCATGTTCTTCTACATTGATGTCCATACGGAAGGCCAATTTTCTATGATTTTATAATACTGAAAGCTGTTTTACGCGTTTTGCTGAAACCGCGTTTTAATATATTGCATATATTTGTTTTATAAACAATTATCTCACATTTTTTTCTAAAATCTTTAAACTTTTTTGTTCACAAGTGTACTATTTTCGACATCAATTTCGAGCAAGGGTTTTGCTTCAGACTTGGGTTACAGTGCAACGGAAACTTTTGCAAAACTTCAACAGGCCTACGGAGATAGTGTTTTGTGGAGGGCCTAGATTTTTCGGTGATTCAAGGCATTTTCAGAAGGAAGAGAGTCGATTAAAGATGAACCACGCAGCGGAAGGCCTTCATCTTCAAGAACCGATGAAAATGTCGACAGAATCCGGGATCTTGTGCGTTCAGATCGTCGGTTGACAGTCAGAATGATCAGGGAAGAGTTGAATTTGACTGACACCATCGTTCATCAGATTTTTACTAATGAATTGGGGGTAAGAAAAATTGCTGTCACACGGCAATTTCAATAAACGAGTTTTTGGCCAGTAAATACATTCCTGTGGCTCCTTAGGCTCCTCATTCGCCTGACTTGAGTCCTTGTGACTTTTTCCTCTTCCCGAGATTGAAAAATCACCGCAAGGGACGTCATTTTGGGACACTCGAAAACATTAAAACGGCTGTAACCGACCAGCTGAAGGCTATTTCAGTATTCGAGTTCCAGCACTGCTCTATCAGGATTGGAAGAACCGTCTCCAGCGCTGTGTGGCTTCCCAAGAAATTTATTTTGATGAAGACAACATTGAATTGTGATTCTATTCGAAAGAAAAAAAATTAAAAAAAATCAGTCTCATTACTTTCTCATTACTCTCATTACTTAAAGTATTACTGGATAGACCGTCGGGCAAAAAGTTAGTTCAAAATGGGCGAATCATGGATTTACAAGTCTAGATCATGTCGCACATGTTTAGCCTTACAAATTGCTAACTTAATAATAAATGAAGACTCAGAAATGTTAATTTTCCACTTTTCATAATAACTAAAGTCAAATTCTGTTTCAACTGTCCAACAAAATAATTTCTCAATTTTTGAATTTAATTAATACGTACAGGTCAACTTATTATTATCAATAATTGCCCAAAAACTCAATATATATGGAGTTTTCCAATGATTGCTATTAATTCATCGTTAAAAAAGGCGATACTCCTCATTACTTTAATTAATTTCTCGACAATTACTGAGGCGATTTATTTGAAACTTAGCATAATCAATCGTTTGATCCTAAATCTTGATGATATAATATTTTTATAATTTACAGCGATTTAGTTCCATTCGTTTTGCAACCATTAACGTCAGCAGAAGCTGTTTTCCCATAAACGACCGTGTTAAATTCATATGTTTATAGCTACTAAATTATTTAGTGAAAAATTCTAAAATAATTCATATATTATTATTCTATCGAGAACAATAATTCTTCAAATTTTCAAGAATTTTTGCGATTTTTTTTATATCCATCCAGTAATACCTTAATTTACACACCTCGCATATCTTTTTAACCAGAATAATAAATACCCTTATCCTTCCACAATTCTCATCAATCCATCTTGAGCCCTGATAACGCATGAAATTGACGGCTTTGCAAAAAAAAAAAACAAAAACCCCCACACATTTCGATTGCTTTCAAGTTTACCAAACGGCTAGAGTGAGTTGAACGACTTTGACCATATAATAATGAAATATCCGACAAATGTGGGACTGACGAGACGAGGAATGGCTTGTCATAAGAGAAGAAGCTAAACACAAGCGACGACGTGACAAAACGTGGGGTGCGTAAAACCTCACAAACGCACGCAAATGGACACACACGCACATACACATAGGAACCTGTCATGTGTGCTCCGAAAGTCTGCGTTGCGTAGGCTCTGCTCACACACTGCCAAGCGTCAAAACCCAATTATCCGGCGGACGTTATAGTCGTTTCGAGTCCCCAGGGAGAAGAAACTTTTCGGCTCTCGTCTAGCCCGCCGAGAGTAACTTTCATGTTGTCTCGATCACGGTAAATAAGGAAGTGCCTCGGTTAAATGTGTCGAAATATCCGCTTTTGTTACGTATTTACAAAGTTTTTCGTAATTTAGTGCCTCGGCCTGGCCTTCGAGCTTGCGGCGACTCGTAAAGGAGAGACTTCGAACAAAATAATCATTGAAGAACGCACACGAGCTCGAAGATTTACGTTCAAATTATTTTTAAACGAACCCCCTCCATTGTTGCTTTCATATCGTTTGATTTCTCTTGCAATGGTATTCAGTGAGTTTCAAAAATAAAAATCAAAATATTCTATAATATAGCTATTCTATAATATAGCAAATATAATAATGTTAATAATAATAATAGCAAATAGAAATTTCATTAGGTATGTTACGCACGTCGTCTTGATTTATTGACTCCGCGAACCAGCCAGGCGGTAAAACGAGTTGTGAATGGCACAAAATGTTGATAAAAAGTGAAGTAATTAGTTGAGCAACGTAGAAATGTACTTAGCTCGTTCCTTAAGAGGTAACACCACTGTAAAGGTCTGAAATTAAACGATTTTTCGCGATTTTTTTCTTTTGGGAGGAAGGACAACTAAGATGATAATAATATTCAAGGATGTTATTAGTCATATCTTTAAGTAAAGAGAAAAAAAAATTACATTAAAATAATATACAAAGTAGTGACGCTGGAGCAATTTTCGCGAGGCATGTTGAATCTGAGACGCTCTGCGGCACGCAGTATAACTGACGCAAATTTGAATCTACAAAAAAATTTTTTAATTCTATTCATTTATATGAGTATAGCTAGAAAAGTACGTAGGGGATTTTGAAAATATTAATTTTTGTGTAATTGGCAAGCATTTAAGGTAAAAATTCATTTTTCGACAGAAAAAAATGGACACTCATATAACAATAAATAATGTTATAATTAACTCATGGAAAATCCCGTACGGAATGTTATTTTATACATGCGTTAAAAATTTGGAGTGAATAGAATGAAAATTGTTGGAGTTATGCTGCGTGCCGTTTTGAAAAATTGTGTTCCGAGAAAAACGCGTTTAAAGTTTTGACATGTGTCATAGGAGTGAAAAATGAAAAATTTGACTGTTAAAAATTTTATACCATTGATCAGCTATCCCAGGACCATAAAGCTGCCCTTCTCTGTTCAAATATTCATCCTCATTTTTTTTTCCTGGTTGATTTTATGCCGGTGCGTGCTTCTTTTGCCGCGCCTGCCAAAGACAGCTCAGCGTGTTTTATCCGTCACTTTCAAGACAAAAATTGTCAGCTTGAAGGCCAATATCCATCTCCAAGACTTTCATAATTCGTAGGATATTAGTCAGATCGTCGTTAACATTGCACACAGCAATATCAGTTGCTGCATTTAATACTTCTTTTTGCCACTTGAGTGGGCCTTTGGAGCCAAGCTCCAAACAGTAGCATTGAAACTTTCGTTACTGTTTTGCGTGTGGCCTCCCAAGCAACGATTTAGTCACTCATTGTAACTTAGAAGTCTAAGGCTACAAAATAAATGGTAAAAAATAATTTTTCATCAAGTCTAGTTGCCAGTCACTGCCACCGGGCTGTGGCTGGCCCGAGTGCGGGCCTTTTTTTTACAGGTACCAAACTTTTTTCCCTTATTCTAGATGGTTCAAGGCATCTCTTAAGCCAATTAAAAAAATCAATTTTTTGAAAATTCTAAAGTGGTGTTACCCCTTAATCAGCTAGTACTTCAAAGTTCTGCCGTTTTTTTTCAGTCAATTTATCGCAGGTCATTGTTAGTCAACTCTTACAAATTATTATATGATTTGAATAACAAATCATGACCTGTCCAATGATTAAGGCCTTAGGCCACTCTAGGATTTTCCAAAAATCGTTTTTTTTTGTTAAAACTGTACCTTAGTACCTATAAAATTATATTCCAAAAGATTATACTAACTTTAAACGCGTTTATCTCAAAACTACACTTTTCAAGTCGGCCGGACTCATAACTCAAACAAATGTCAACCGATTCACTTGAAATTTAAACTGTATATTTAGAATTACATTTCCTTTTTTATAAACAATTTTCTGACGATTTTCTCATGGCATTTTATACTGTTTGTTTTAGAAATGCGTCATTTTAACACAAAACAATATATCAAAAAAATCTTAGGTACTTCTAAAGCTATTCTTATATATAATCGAAAAAACTTTAGTGTCTTATCATAACTCAAAAATTATAGAAGCTGTTGGTCCGGCCGTTGACCTTCCAGAAATAAAGGCGTCATCGGAAAAATGCTGCACAGTCGCCATTTTGACATGTATCGCTGTGAAAAAATAATTTTGTACAGTCAATTACGTGTATAATAAAACCCCTATTTTGTAATTTCGATTTATTTTGTGGTTTCGCTGGAAAAAAATCACAAAATATGCCCTTTTTTGCCGCTAGAGTGGCCTGAGGCCTTGATTAATAGGATCTATGTTACTGGGATAAACAACTATGAGAAAGAACTGGAAATTTTTGTTCGTTTTTTGCTTAATTGCCTCAGTTCGTCTAGAAAATAGTCTAGGGATTGTGCCGAGACGCCGGATTAACGAAACTTCATGACCCCGTCCACCACCCCCGCTATAGTCTCAGAGGGTTTGAGATGAACCAACCCCATTAGGGCTCGTGCGCATGTCGAGTCTATCTGCCACCTTCGGCTAGAGGCAAATACTGCGCGTGTCCGATAAGGGGGTGGTTCGTGCTGTAGAATTCATTACTCGGCTGTAAACCACCGATGTATATATAGCACTAAGAATTCGGTGGTTTATGTGGCAAGCGACAAACACATGTTACGTCGCGATACCATAACGCAAATCAGGAAAATGAGAGTCCATAAACTTCCTGGATTATTTAATTCGACGTTTGTTCATCTTCTTGGCAAATGATTACTATTGTATTGGCCTCCTCGCCAAGGCAGCTTTGTTTTTGGAACGAAAATGGTCTTTCAACCCCCGAGAGGGGTTGGAAAAAGCAAAATTCAAGGATGGTCCATAGAAACGGAAATATAGAGAAAATTATTCTCTACATTTCGTACATTTAAATCATACCTGAAAAATCGATTGTTTTCGAGTTATTCAATAAACAATTTTTTTTTTGATATTTCAACAATTTTCTTGGGGATGAAGATATCATCGAAGAAGGATGATCAAAAACTCGATCGACGCATCTTTTCAAGGCCTACAGCGTTCCCATTTGAACAAAAATTGTACGAATTTTCCCTAGAGAGTTATTGAATTAAAACTGATTTTTCAAAATTTCACCCCACTTTTTCACCCCTAAAATGAACTTCCACGACTTCGGCGCTGTTGAGAAAAATAAAGCCCGGCTTTTTCTGAACATTTTGTCTCACGGCGCCAACCTCGTGGGGGTTGTAATTCGGCATCGATCCACTCCCATCCCCCTTCATCCCCTAAAAAAACCCTACACTCCGATTTTCAGGCAAACTTGGATTTAGCGACCGCGTCACCTACCAAATCACCTGTCAAAAAACTAGCCGTCTTCTAATTTTTTCCAATTCCAATATACATCACGACTGTACTAATTGTCAAAAGAAATTATTGATCGAGTTATAAGTTGATCGGAATTTGATAATTTTCCAATATAATTAAAACAATTGAAGCTCATTGGACTCGCAGAGCATTACGAATTGCTGGTATTAACGTTCTAGCCTTGACGAAACTCCACAAGAATTATTAACCTCGTTATTCGTCACCTTCGGGTCTCACTTGAAAGATGGTAATCAAAGGGAGCAATGGATCACCCTGATCTAGACAAAGGGAGGCAAAGTCTTCGCTTTCCTCCACGTTGAGTCAAGAGCCAAGTGGATCGAATGGCCAAGACGACGTTCAACATACGTTGTCCATCATCGGTCAAGAGTAAGAGAAGACAAGCGGCCATATCATAGCGTTGAAGAATCTTGATCAAAGGAACTTTTCGGCCAATGAGTGCCAGTGATTCTTCAGCAAATTCGGATTCATTCATCGTTCTCTTTCGTCATGACCGGCTCGACCGTTGGCAAAATGAGCAACGTAGTGGACCACACGCGGAGAGAGAGAGAGAGAAACCTCGAGGAGATTCACGTCATCGAGTGTCAAGTGGTAGGCGATTAGTGCGCGCCACCCTGCGTCGTTCAATAAGAAAAAACACCCGTACACACAAACGTGCGAGTGGCTGCACGTATAGGAAAATTTAGGCTTGGGTGTAAGTAGATTGTATTGGTGAGCAGTACTGTTGAAGCAACCCTCGGTGGTCACTGCGAGGGGTGCGCGCAACAATAGGAAAGAGAGAGACACGTCGTAACATGTGTCTCGTTCGCATGGGCCCTTGCGCCCCTCTTCGTCCTTATCCGACTGCCACCAAACCCAGGAATAACACACACGTTACCACTCGGTACGTTTAACGTGCTGTTTCGTTGGGTAGAGAACACAAACATATACATACATGCATGTGTGATCCAGGACTGGCAGAGCGCCACCCGGAGTGCTGCAGAATGGTACACCACTTAGCAGCCTACCAGCGGTATACAACAAACAGATTAAGCAACCGGACAATGAGCACCCTCCCCACAACTACACGAGTACAATAATACGTAAGTGCAACTACTTGGGTCTATGACCTTTTTTTCAACTGGATGCACTCACGAGCAATCTTACTTGGGGGGTGCGATCTTACCAAGGTTGCCGCAATTTCCACTCGACCTTTTGGAATCGATTCTGAAGATTTGAGAAGTATGGAGGATGATGGAAGAAGCCTTTTTCGTGCTCTATTCTTTCCTATATCACTAGGGGATGCTACTTCCGAAGAGAACAGCTGACTGTTCAAGAACAGTGCTGAAGACAGAAGAGTGGCAGGCAGACTCGTACATTTGGAACTTGTTGGTTCTAATGGAGAATTGGAAGGTTTTTATTTATCATCGTGGAAAGTCTCAGGATCGAATATGATCGTACTGGATTACAGAATATTACGAATCAGGAGACATCTTGAATCATCTTATGATGATCTCAGTCGAACTTGTTTAATTCGGTACTGCTCGATTCAATGACTTTTAGAATACAATATAGAGTCCAGGGTAGTTGGCTACAGTTTTTTCAAGGATCTTTCAAAATAAAAGTACAGACGTTTCTTTACTTATCTCCAATTGTAATTAAACTTTGAAATTCAACTTTAAAATAATTCACAAAAATTAAATAAATTCTTATGAGATCAACCTTGAGATTAGGGTTTTAAAAAATTACGATTGGCTATCTCTACCGGAGTATCCGGGTGTTATGGCCAGAGGATTTATTGAAGACCTAATGCTATTCTTGGTTTTCTCTTTAGTTGTCTGTTTTGATTCTCAACTTTGTTTTTCTTCTGACCACATCTAGAACACATAGGGTAGAGCCACCAAAGAACGCGCACTACCTAAGAGTACGCAGTGCTTTCAATTGTTTTATTTTTTCTTGTGGTGGTGCATTTCTGGTGCATGATTAGTAAAAGAATCTCTTATATCTCACGCACATTATCATGATCAGAAGAACGACAACGGATTATCAATTCGCACAAACCACTTGCAACTTCATTCGGACAGCTGGGGATTTTGGTTCTAAGCTGGCTGATTCAGCAAGATGAACATTGAAGATACCTTCGTGTCTATGTCAATTAATCATAGTCCCTTGTGATAATGAACTGTGCACACAGGTACGGGAACAGAGGTGGATCGAATCGTTGGATAATGAAGGTCTGGTGTTTCATCGTTCAAGATCCATTGCTCATCTCAAAGGGAAAACAAAAATAAGCACGTAGCTTTTATCGGGAGCTGCGCATTGTGGCAGCTTGATGCGTTTAGACGGCCGTGTATGCCATTATCGATGATCGAATAAAGCACTTCGTGATGAGCGGACATATAACACTCGGGGAATGTTTACGTCGCTCTCCATATTGGATACTTAATGTTCGCAGCACTGTTCGGGCACTCTTTTCGTGGCTTCATCGTGAAATATGTGAGCCACGTGCGGGTTCTCATAGAAATCCTAGGGGTTCGTGTACCTCTACAGCACTTTCACACACGAGAGATAACGCTCGTAGATGGCTCGAGGGACTAGACAGTCGGACGCCGCACGAAGCAAGCTGGAGGAGCATGCCGACCATTCGGAGGCTGAAATTATCATCCGAAGTTTCGAGTAGGAGAGCACCAGAAAAAAACAACCATAAAACAAAGTGGACCTTCCCAAATCCTAAACTGGTAGTCGACGCTTGTAGTGTGCATCTTTTTGAATTTTTTTTTCTCTTTGCCCCTTCCAGTGTATTCCTCTTTCTTAGTCTTTGACAAGAAACATCACTTAAGGACTTTCGATACCAAAATCGAACTGGTGGTAGGCGATTGAAATTTATATCACCGAGAAATTAATTTAGAATGCACTGACTGTCCAAAAATAAATCAGTTTTGCAACATAGTTTCGGAGATTTTTAATCTGCAAGCTGAACCTTTATTCATTTGGTAATACATACGATACCTCGTAAACACCAGTTATTGGGCTGCAGGCCAAAAAAAAATAGTGAGGTGGCGATAAAAAAAAACTAAGCAAACCGTGATTACAGTGTTGATATATCGTGCCAAATAATCTTTGTTTCTCTACTTCGTTCATCAATAATATTCGAAAAAAGATGTGAATTTTGAGCTCGAACTGTTTGTTTTGGGAAATTAACGAAACTTGCAGATTAAACGTGGCATAGTTTTCATAATGAAAAAAAAAACATTTGGTTTTATGTTTCGACACTCGCCAATTTTGAAATTCCCACCAGTTAATGCTTGAGTCAAGCATTAACAGCTGTCGAAAAAAAAACGGCTAAATTCGATACTTTTTTTTCAAACCGCCGCCATTTAGTCAATTTTGATGAAAAAAAAACCCTCCATAGCAAGATAGCGGCTTTCATTCTGATTAATAATCTTCTTACAAATTTTGTTTCAGATAATATTTATGGCCACAACCGTGTACACCGTGAGGCCTCCTTTTTTCGGAGAAGATTTAAACCGTTAAAAAGATCTAAAAAAATAAATAAAAATAACTTTTTAAAAAATGATTTTCGGTTCTTCATGAGTGTATTGTTTAGACATAAAAAAAATCAGACTAATTAGCGTGTTTCAACCATCGAAAAAGAAATCGCGAAAATCAGCTATTTTTCGACCCGTTACACTGTGATGATCCTTGCGAGAGGCAAGAAGCGACATAGTCCGAACTTCCGGAACGTTCGGGGCAATCCTTGTAAAAAAAAAAAAATGTAATTAGCATGGAACGTGTGACGTTGCCACTCGTTTGGATCATGGACCACATTGCTTTTCAGAAGATGGTATTCTTGAGGGGACTATCACTCGTCGATCTTCCTACTGTCATCAGTTTAAGACTGCCGTCATCGGGTTGGATCTACGGATGTTCACCAATCCTTAACGAGCCTGACACGAGTCAATGACACGACCAAGCGCGGGCCTCGTAAATCCGGATGAATTTCCTTCCAATTAGCCTGGCATCTAGAATTTTTCTCTTCCAATTCGACACCAGCCTCGTTACAAAAACTGTAACTTATTGCCGCTTTTTTTTCCGGAAGCAGATGCAGGCAGCTACGAGAGTCTCGTTCATATATATTATTTTTTTTTTTTTTTGACAATGTAGATCCGGCTTAATATAAGAAACCGAGAGAGCCGTTTTTTTTTAATCGACATCCGACAGGCTCTTGTACATTCTTGACTGAGTACCGCAAAGGCGTAAGTACAAGCTCGTAAACCGCTGGCATTTCTTCTCCAATTCGGCGCATCGATATTCTAACGAGCTCGTAAAGATTTGAAGCAACGAGTCCGATCAGGAAACATCTCAAGCGCGGCAATTCGCGACGAGAGAGAGAGGGGGGGGGGGGGGGAGGGAGAGAGAGAGAGAGAGAAAGAGAGAGAGAGAGCCCGCACTCAAAACTCGAGCTCCCCGCGCTTTTGCCGGCTGACGGAGCTCAACCTTCTGAGCCCGGGATTATACGAGGATTATTCGGGGATGTTCATTCGAGCTGATTTCCAAGGACGAATCGAACTGTGTATACACTGACAATCGGCTATGGCTTGATCACGTCTATCTACGTAATGTTGACTATCAGCACAACTGGCTGTTTTAAAGACGGTTTATACTTTCTTTTTTTTTCTTGACGAGTCGTAAATTTTTTATGAATTTAAATTAACTTCACGTAAATATGCTGAAGACATTGCCTATTTGGATAATTGGCTACTTTGAGGGAGTTTCGATAGCGTTCTTTAGCCGAAAGAGTGAAGATGAAAATACGAGTTTGCGGCAGGCTGCTAACTTTTTGCGAATAAAATTTCATGTGAAAATAAATTATTATTGGGCAATCTTCAACCTATGATAGTGTTGAAAAATATTTCCAAGACGGGAAATAATATTGATACTTATCATTTCTGCAATTAAATATAAAATATGTTGCGTTCATCCAGTAATACCTTAAGTGCGTTTCTTCAATTTTCCATATTTGGCCATTT
>OZ010720.1:21495731-21525459 GCA_963932345.1 Ophion ventricosus
CCCGTGCAGAAATTTCTTAGGGATACCTAAGTTCCGATCCGGTTCTGATGAACATGGCGTCCATGGCAGCCATGTTACGGCGGCATACAGGCTACCTTGCTTCGGCCTATTCAAGATGCCTTCTTACTTCCGTACTACGGTTCTCCTGATTAGGTGGACATCCGCATTGTTCAGGCGTGCCTCACTACGATATTCCGGAGCGCAGCTTGATAGCGGTCTGATCAGTCTTCAGGCCTCCGGATCAACATTTCTACTTGAGTGTCAGTCGGGAAAAATCGACAAAAAAAAATCAGTTTCTTCATCTCTCTACTGTCGGTCTCTGGGGTGGCCTGACTTGAAAAAAAAAAAAACTTTAGCCAAGTATAGTCGCCGTTTTGGGCTCGTAAATTCAAGTGCAATGATGAAAGAGGCTGTTTTATAGAACGATGGAGGCGGGGGAGGATGCGGAGGGATAAAGAGGAGAGAGAGAGAGAGAGAGAGAGAGAGAGAGAGAGAGAGAGAGAGAGAGAGAGAGAGAGAGAGAGAGAGAGGAGAGAGAGAGAGAGAAGAGAGAGAGGAGAGGAGAGAAAGAAGGAAATCGTTTCTTCTCTCGACATCATATATAGCTCGGATGTTGAGCTTTGCCCGTTGAAGTTCTGTAGGTGTATCAAGAGACTCGAGCACGAACTATCGCATTAAAATCGTTGGAGAAGACATGGCACGACATACGGAGAATACACCGCGAGAAAGAGAGAGAGAGAGAGAGAGAGGAGAGAGAGAGAGAGAGAGAGAGAGAGAGAGAGAAAGGGGGGGGGGGCAGTCTCAGTGTACGAGCCGCATACTCGCAATATCCTAATGTCTTGTCGTTAAAGCGACGAGTTTATGAGAGACGCTCCGGACCATACTAACGAAACGGGAGAGAATCACCCTCGGTAGAGTTCAATGCTAGCCGAAGCCACACTGCGACGGTAGGTACTCGCAAATTATCGATAATAATTTTTGAAGAAACCTTAGCTCCGAGTAGACAAAAATATAATTCCGAATGACTATTGCCTTTTCCATAAATTGCCATTCTGTTTGAGAAATGTCATGTGCTTGAGTGACCATTCCAGTGTAAAATTTTTTTAAAACTTTCTTTTTTTTGCATTATCCAAAAATATGGACTTTCATAAACATGCTGTTAAATTTTGGTCGCGAAAATCGAACTATTCCGGTCGCTACAGCCTTTCTTAGAAAAAGACGGATTCGACCGACGAAAAACGATGTTTTTCTCGAAACGTCGTTTTTCAAAACGGTAAAAGATTTCATACGAAGAGTTTTCAAGCTATTCGTCTTAAATTTTGCCACATCATTCTTTACGCCATTTCTCAAAGTCTTACGGAAGCGTTTTTTTTTTTATATTTGAAAATTTCACATTTTTTTAACCGAAAAACTGTCGAAAAAAAGGCTCAATTTGACACTCAATTTTGAAATGGCCGCCATTTTGTTAATTTTCATCGAAAAAAAAATCGCCCGTATGCCTTTACAGTTTTTCATACTGATTAATAATCTTTTTGGTTTTTTTTCTTTCAGATAATTTTTGTAGGAGTAGGACTTTCCACCGTCAGGCGCTATTTCTGTAGACATCATTTTGCAGTAGCAAAAAAAATTATATAAAAAATAAAACTAAAATATTTAAAAATATTTTTATGTACAACATAAGTCATTTGAATAAACAAAAACAATCGGAGTGATTCTCGAATTTTATTTCACACAAAAAAAATCATAAAAATCAGCAATCTTCAAGCCAGTCACACTGGAATGGTCCCTTAATTACTCGGCTAATAAGGCATTTGATAATCCCGTATGATTGTCAGATTATCTATGAGCCACATCATTAGGCAAGCTCTTCGCTATTTTTTTTTAAATACGCCAACAATTTTCATTGAATAAAGAAAACGATCTGACTAAAGCATATTTTATTTATTTCTATCGTTGAAATCAATTATTATATTGTATTTCCGTCGCGAAAAATAATCTTCGCTCAAATGCAAAAAGTCTTTTTTATTCATTTTATTCAAAGAGATTTTATTTGAATTTTTATTCAACGAGATTTTATTTGAATTTTTATTCAAAGAGATTTTATTTGAATTTTTATTCAAAGAGAGTTTATTTGAATTTTTATTCAAAGAGATTTTTTAATTCATTTTCACAATTTGTCGATAAAAAAAATCAATCCTCACTAAAGCATCTCTGAAGAAAAAAAAACGTAGCCATAGGGAATATAAATATTAGCTGATTAACAATGATCTTTTATTCATGTGATAAATAATGAAATGGAGAAAACTTCCAATGGACTCAATTACTTCAACGGATCCTCGTGAAAACCCACTTTTTTCCTCGTTTTGCGAAGAAAAAAAAAACCACGCAAACATATTTTCACGTTTTCACCAACTGATTTTGTCATTTCGTTCCGCGTCGATCTTCGAATGACTTAGCGATTGTTCCGGGCGCCAAGATCGTCGAACCCGATAAATCATGACTTCCTATAAATTACCTGTGTCTCGCGAATAAATATAAAAAAAAAAACAACAACAACAACAAAACAACCAAAAAATGGAAGGAACAACACGATGCACCTGAAGCGCGTATGCGCAATTGGATATTCAGTCCTCGTACACGACGCGCACGGGTGTTAGTCGTCGTTCGAACAAGTACGAGAGAACGATAATGTAATATAAGTGCGTGAAATGTTGCGACGAACCGGCGTGCCTCGAATGCACGAACTGAGGAATGCACGGAAAGCTCGTGCATATGCACGCGTCAAAATATATATGTACAGGTTTGTCTCGCTGTCGGACCAAAAGTGTTTGGATTATAAACGTCTTTGGAGGAAAGAGAATTTTAAAAATATGTATTCATGTGCATATATATGTAGGGGGGAAGAATGTTTCAACTACGTTATATCTACGTAAATCATATTTTTTTTTCAACCAGTAATTGATTTTGTAGACAGAACGGTCTTTGAAATGACTTTTATATAAATATACTGACGTTTATGTGAATGGGAATTCGAAGACATTGGGATTTGTATAACGTTGGTTACGAGGCAAACAGGCTACGCTTCTCGATGTCGAAAGCATCGAAATCATTTACCCCGTGTTTAAGGACACACACACACCTACGCACACACACACACACACACACACCTACGCACACATGCGCGCACACATACACACACCTACATACGCACGTACGCACGCGCGTGCGCGCGCACACACACACACACACACACACACACCTACATACGCACGTACGCACGCGCGTGCGCGCGCACACACACACCTACAAGCACGCGTATGCGCCCACGCACTCACGTACATGCACGCAAACCCACACACACTTTCATACGCACGCACGCACGCGCGCAAGCGCCCACGCACCCACAAACCCAGGCACTCACACACACGCGCGTACACGCACCTACAAACACTCATTATATATATATATATATATATATATACAGGGCTACTGATTATTGGTCACGATCTCCGTGAAAGGGATGTAGGACATGTTTTCCGCTACCCGTGCAGGAATATCGTCATGGCTACAATCCGATTCGGACTGGGATCCTGGTTCTCAATCGGGATCCAATCGGACATCGGATCGGATCCGGGAGCGAAATGTAACGCCCGCAAATCGGATTCCAGACAGGATCCTAATCTGGAACTATTCTGGACTCTAGTCAGAATCCAAATAGAAACTTTGCATCGGATCCAGGCTAGAATCCCGAACTTCTAGAACAATATCTAGTTCGATGTCGAATCGAATCGCTGGGATGAATGTAAACATCACCAGGAGATACCGATCCGTATCAGTTAGAGACGCTGGACGTTTTCTTAAGTCATTTATTTAAGGATCTGAAAAAGATCAGGTAAAAATTGGTGCTACAGTATAACTGTTTAAACTTATGTATTCTAATAACAGAATTTCGAACTAAATTATTAACATTTAATAATTAAAAAAATTGAAAAAACATATATAGACCTTGAAAGACTTATATTTCCTGGAGAAAAATGATATAGGTAATTTATTCTAAGTAATTATATTTGAATTAAATGGAGATCGTTCGAACTAAGAAAATATGTATTTAATTTGCTAAGAAAAATGTGTTTAATGCGTATTCCGAATTCCTGCCACCACGTCTCCGCCTTGTGCTACGTAGTGAAATAACCCAGTAATGTCTTATGCAAAAGTGAACCATTTTCCAGATAGTATTTTTTTTTAAGTGCGAGATAGGCAACTTTGAAAAATAATTTAAAAAAAAACTGTTGAATGGAATCAAACTTTTTTATTATTTATAGTTTGAGGACACATTAAACAAAAAGAACTATCAACAATAAAATAAAAATAATGCTGATAAAAATAAACTTAGTGATTTTTTTTAACCTGCATTTTTGTTAAAGAAAATCACGAAAATGATTAGACTTGTAAATTTTTCGCTCCCTAATTCAATAATGTCTACAGCTTATGCTTTCTTTATTGTTGATAATTCTTTTTGACTATGTCCTCAAACTACAAATAATAAAATAGTTTGATTCCATACAACAGCTTTTTTTTTTACTAATTTTCAAAGTTGCTCTACCCCTCACTTAAACAAAATAATAAAAATAATATCTCGAAAATGGTTCATTTTTGCATAAAGCATTAAAATATGGCTAAACAGTACGTGGCGAAGCGGATCAGCACGTGACATTAAAAAAAAAACAAGAATGCGCTTATCAAAGGAGAATAATATTGGTGAAAGGGAATGAATTCTTTCTGTCCTCGCTGAGAGAGAGAGAGAGAGAGAGAGGCTGTCGCATACCAGGTGGTGGTGGTTCTTAGATGCCGAAAAAAATGTGTTCGTACAATAATCTTTCAGGCAGATCGTGGCACATATCTTGTTGATCAGAGACGACGAATAATAAAGAACAGAAAAGGAGTGAGATCGGTGGAGAAGATCCAAAAAGAGAAAGAGAGAGAGAGAGAGAGAGAGAGAGAGAGAGAGAGAGAGAGAGAGAGAGAGAGAGAGAGAGAGAGAGAGCGAGATAGCTAAAGAAAAAAAAACATATAAAGCACCATGTGTGGTACGTTCCTGGAAAAAAAAACGATTTTTCGGTAGTGGATTTTGTATCTCGGGGTCATCAAACAAGCTGCCAACAATTAATCCGGATGAGAACTATAGAGCATAGAGAGAGAGAGAGAGAGAGAGAGAGAGAGAGAGAGAGATGAACAATTCAGGGGTAACCCTATACCTGTTGGGGTTTTCTGATCTCGACGATTCGAAAAGTTCGTGTATTACTCCCGTAACTCCGCTACACCAGCGCGCACACACAACCGTGCCCCTTTGAACCTCCGGTACAATGAAACTGACCGATCCACCACGATCTTTTCAAGGCAAATTTCCAGTGAGGTATACAGAAAGGCGTTCAACTTCATCGTATTGGACAAACTATACGAGGAACCGGAGAGTTTTTCGTCCGGAGAGGGTGGCTGGTTTCGCTCTAGGCAAAGCCTTCCTCCAATCTCTCGTATCGTGTTTCCTGTTATTCAAATTTCAACAATACCATTAAGGGTCTTCCATCGTAATCCTTTCGTCCCGCATGCGTCCGCTCGATAACGCTTCCTCAACCCTCTCAAAAATTGCTTTTTGTCCCAACTGTGTTTGCGAAAGATTCACTTATCCGTCGAATAAAGATGAAAAAAAAAAACAAAAAAACGTATGGACGTACAAACATACCGGCGATAAGTAAGAGCACACTTTTTTGTTCTTTTCTCCGAGAAATCGAATAATTAAACTCCGCGTGAAAATGGCTATATCTCAATTTTCGCGAAGTTCATAGCCTCTGGACAGTACGAAAGCACATATGCAGCGGTCTGGTTTTTGGTGGAATATTCCTACGTACCTTTAGCTCTGAGAATACGTGAAACTCCTAGGGCCCTGTGCATTTTTTACAAGGATATTATGCAATAAACAAAAAAGTGTACAAATCGCCATCTTACCCTTATTTTTTAAAATGAATTTCACAATGTTTAAAAATAATCTAAAAAATGTTTGAAGTCGAAAGTTTTATAGAGAAAAGGCCATGCTTTCCAACGATATCATGATGAATGCTGTACGATGATTTGGACCAGAGTTATAACCGTTCAAAGTCAAAAAATGCATTTTTTCATTTCGCCAGTGATAACTCGGTGAACAAAAATCGCACGAAGGTTTGAAAAAAAATAAAATTGTAGGAGAAGATATACGCTTTCACATGGCCGAAACGGATTTTCTTTAAAAAATGTTCTGTTCCCCGTGTAATCCGGCAAAGTTCGTTAAATTTTTTGGATACCCGGTTTTTTTTTTGCTTAGCAACAAATTTTTTGCTTGAAAAAAGTTCACAAAAAATGATTAACATAAGCATTCCGAAGTTGAAGATTAACGCGACAAAATTCTTTTTTTACTTACTTTTTCCGATAATTTTTTACCGAGATACAGCTGCTAGAACAGGGGCAACTTTTCGACGAAGAAAAATTGATCCTTGAATTTGTGCGCTTAGTGTATATATATAATACATGCATTAAAAACTAGCAAATACGTTATTTTTATTTATTCATTTGTTATTTATTGCTTATAAATATTTATATATATATGGGGTATTCCACGCCAAATCGACCAAAGCAGCTATACTTGAAAAACTTGAGAATCAACATTTTTCAATTTAGAAAAAAAAACTGAAAGAAAAATCATACCACGATGGGTCTGGCGGCAAAAAAACGCTAAATTTATCATATTGTTTTTACAAAAAAAAAAACCTCAAAAATCAAAAGTGGGGTTCTTTGAAACCGCGTTTGTTTTTTCAAAAAACTAAAAAAATCATGTCGAAGATGACTTTGAATATTTTTCAAATATTTTTTTTCATAAAGAACATTTCAAAACGAAGAATTAAAAAAAAAAAGATCTTAATCGGTTCATTTTTCAGAAAGTTATGAGCATTTGAAAAAAAAACGGGCAATTTTTTCATTTATTTACTACGTATTTGTGATTATGTAAAAAAATTTGAAAAAAATCACACAAGCGTTTTAAGATGAAAACAATAACATATTGAAACTTCAGCCAAATCGAAAGGGGTTGGGCCGGAACGTGGTCGATTTGGCGTGGAATGCCCCATATATATATATTAATATTAATGAACATATATATATATTAATATTAATATATATATATATATATATATATATATATATATATGTTCATTAATATGGGATTTTTTTATAAAGATTCACAAAACACGGAACGCCCCATACGTGCAGCTATATGCACGTACTTAATACCCCGGTACAATGCGCGCAAGCCAATAGGGCCCCAAGGGACAATAACCTTCGGGCTTGTAATAACGCAAACAGGACACACCGAAAGCGCAAACAAGCATAGCCCTCTGTTACCCGCGCACACGCGAACAATAGAAAAACACGCTCGTTCGTTTTCGCCACATATATGGATCATATCTGCCAGCTTTGTTCTTGCCGATCGCAATCTCACAGCTTCCCGTTCCTGCTCCCTTTCGGGGCTTTTTTTCTTTTTTGCTCGGTTTCCTTTCTTTCTTTGCCTCGCTTTCATTCCTACGAGGCTTCAAATTGCAGGATTTAGATGGCCGAGAGCCTCGAAGAAAAGATCCCCCGCACCTCGGTACACGTATGCAACGAGGGATGTGCATTTTATAGCCATTGATATCGTGGCACAATCGAACAGGAGCAACTGGAAAGGTTCGATGATATTGGTAATTCTACATCTTTGAAATGCAATGGTTTTGCAATGCATCTTGTTTTTTTTCTATTATCTATTCATTTTTATCGCCCATATCTGTTTGGCTTTGTTCGGGTTTATTGGAGCCTGTAAATCTCTGAGAAATGTTAAAAACGTGTAACAACTAAAGTTGGCCTAATTGAGCGAAAAAAAAAAACGATTGAGCAATTTATGGAGGTTTGTACTTTGTCGGGTCGTAAAAGAAAAAAATTGATTTTGCTGTATCGGAAAGAGCGAATGCTTAAAAATTGTGTACTCTATGGTCCTGACACAGCAGATTGGGTGTAAGTATAAAACTTTTCATTTTATTCGCACATAAACTTTAGTTTAACTTTAAACGTATTTTTCTCGAAACCACGTTTTCCAAGTTTGCGGAAGTGCTCCTACACGCCCTACAAGGAGAGAATTAAAAAGTAATTTTTGTCGTGAATTTCACGGTAAAAATTACCGTGATATATTTCAATGTGGTGACAAGTGAGAAAAGCATAATAATTCGTATGCGACAAGTTTTTTTTAACTCACGTTGCAGACAATTTCAAATACGTAGCTAAAATTTTACTATACAAGAAGGGTAGCGCGCACGATAATTTTTACCGAGAGCACAATACATTTTCCTATAACACTTATTAAATTTTATAATAAATCTTAAAATAAGTGTTATAAAGACGATACTTTTTTATAGACATTTTTGCAAGGCATAAA
Organism: Ophion ventricosus; assembly: GCA_963932345.1. Classification (NCBI taxonomy): domain Eukaryota; kingdom Metazoa; phylum Arthropoda; class Insecta; order Hymenoptera; family Ichneumonidae; genus Ophion; species Ophion ventricosus. The sequence continues at coordinate 21,504,223 of OZ010720.1, forward strand.
ATAATAAAATGCACAGTAAAATTTCGCTGATATTATATATTTTTTAAATTTAAGTTTTGCGTATTTTGTTACACATGAAAATTTACTAGAAAATCTGGTAAAATTTTCTATCTGAAGAAGAAATTTTATTTTATTTTCGTGAAAATCTGTGTTTTACTCAGTAACAATAAGCGAAGTTTCAGGGTTGTCGTCTGGTTACCGTTACTGCACGGTAATGTTTAACATTTAATTCTCTCCGTGTAGATGAGCAATCATTATGAAATTTGCCAGGCACGTGTACAACAAACGTCTTCATTAGTTGAACTAGAATTATCCAAAAATATTCAAACGTTTTTTATTTTATGAACAAAAAGCTGCAAAAATGTTTGTTAAAAAACTAAACTTTCCCTTCCATCGTTCACTATTTTTTTATTTTTCAATTTTTCTTCTTAATTCTAGTTCGACTTGTACACAAGATTGTACAAAGTAAAAAAATGTTTAATCTTTTTGCTTCGGATCACTTGTCCAGGGCTTAGGACTTCCGCAATCGAAGACTATCATCGCCGGCGCATCGACATGTACGTGGCTCCTTCCAATCCCGGTACCATGTTTGGTCAAACTTTAAAAAATATTATCATGTTCAATAAAGACCGCTTAGTAAACATACCAAATTTCAACATTCTATATTTAATATTTTGCGCATTAAAAAATTGGTGCAAAATCGAACATTTTTTGGCCCAATAAAGTAGATACCTCCTTTATGGGAGTAGTCTCGCCAAGGCGTTTTTCTATAGAGATTTATTTTTAACTTTGAGGACCCATTCAGGACACTATTAAGTGATTACCTGCAAAATTTCAAAAGGATTCACCGTTGTGTATTCGATATATTGGCAATCAAAGATTGCACGGTTTTACACGTGTTCTTATGGGGGGCAGTGGAACATTTCACAATTTCACGCAATAACTTCGAAACTTTTCTACAGATTTTTTTTATTATTCTCAATTAAAGAGGAACATATGACGAAGTGGGTAAAAAAATCATGAATTTTGACCGTCTAGTTCCAGAGATATAGCGATTTAAATTAATGTCCAGCGACGCTAGCGCCAAATATGAAGACAAAAATTCGCTGGGCTTGCGACGTTGCCACGATCTTCGCGCTCGCTAGACTGCAGTAGTGTGTGCATATCCGTATACGCAGAGTATCTACGTATTAGTAGCCGGAATGGATAGCCTGATACAAAAGTAAGGGTTTGATGGAGAGAACGTTATTTTTTGGAACTCTAAACATTATATTAGGCGTTTTAATTATTACTTTATAAGTTTTTACATCCCGATAAGATGTACAACTTACATAAGGATATTTCGCAATATTTCGAAGCTTTCAACGATACAAACTTCATCATAATTCCCTAATAGTCTTAAAGTTTGCATTGCTGTCGTAAAATCATTTTCTTCTGAATAGAACAATAAAACGAACAAAAAATATCGCAAACACATAAATTCCAAAAAGGGGGGCTTTTTTTATGTAAAAAAAATCCAAGCTTGTACATTCTTTTCGTTATTTAAATAAAATTTATGCTCGATATTTGCGAGACCTGGTACTTTGAGAAAAAAAAAACATAATTCTATGGTAAAAATATAAACAATGAGTACATCTATAATTATTATTATCATTATTATTACTATTTTATTTTAGATGTATATTTATTTTATCTACAGTTTCAAGCAGTGGAAACAGATGTTATTTTTCCAAATCTAATTTGATACTAAATTCAAAGTAATATTTGAACCCAATTTTTATTCGAATCTCGTGCCAATATTTTTTATTTCGTTCCGAGATTGAACAAAAAAAAAGAGCAGAAGAAGAATCATACGAGTGACGAAACATTATGTATCTTGTTACTTTGGCTTTTCGAGGGATAATCCGCTCATCCGGAATGACAAAACGAGCGGTCACATTTGCTCCCGGTTTCGGTCTACTAAATACGAATCTGCGAGGACGACTACAACGACGACGACGACGACGATGGAGCGAACGAAATTTCGGGGATTGATGGAACGAGAGAGGATCAAGCGTGCCTGCTGGGAGATCAGATGGGGGATGAAGTCATCACCCCGTCGCATTCGAGTGTACGCAATACCAGAACTACGATACGTTGACGAAATATCTTTCCGCGCGGGCCTCTCTTACACGTCAGGCGAACGTACAGGCTGATTAAAAATATTTATACGAAAGAAGTTTACAGGAACCCGGCTTTTGTACTAGTTTCAAAACATGCATGACAATGAAAAATCAATATTTCTGCCGCGATGGCGAAACACACAAGAATATTGAGATCCGTAAAATCGTGTTAAAGCTTTCTTCAGAAGGAAAGAATTCGCGCGATGTTGCGACTAATTTATTCATTGGAAAAAGTACGGTCAATCGTTTTATTCGTAAATATAAATGAACAAATTCATTGTGTGACAAAATACAAAGTGGTCGACGACAAAAAAGTACGAAATACGTTGACAAAATTATAAAATGGAAGTGCGTTATAGATCGACGAAAAACTGTAGCAGGCACTTCGATAGAATTACGTAGTGAAAATCGTGCCGACATTAGTCGGAGTACAGTATCCTGATATCTGAAGGCTGTAGGACTGATCGGACCCATTGGTGTAAAAAAACCACTCAGTGAAAAGAATCGAAAGGCCAGATTGAATTTTGCAAAAAAAAATGTCAGCATTGGACAGCATCAGATTGGCCGAAAGTGCTTTTTTCCGATGAATCCAAATTTCAATTATTCGAAAGTGATGGTTGGAAGTACGTGAGACGTCCAACAGGTACCAGATTAAACGTAAGCTATCAAATTCCTACCGTAAAACACGGTGGCGAGAACATTAACGTTTGGGGAGCATTTTCCGACGACGGCGTTGGTCCGCTGGTAGAAATTCAAGGCAATATTGACGCTACAATGTACAGAAATATATTGCAAGACCAAATGCTTCCATTTGCAATGAAAAAAAAATGCCGCGTGGTTGGGTTTTTTCAACACGACAACGACCCCAAACATGCTTTACGTCTTGTAAAAGATTTTCTTCAAAGACGAAAAGTACGCCTTCTCAACATTTCTCAGCATTCGTGGCAAAACCTAAAAGATCGTGTTGGTACAAAAAAATCACTCTATGAAGGCGGAATTGTGGAATTATTTGCGTCACGAGTGGAAAAACTTGCCACAAGAACGGATCTCACAATTAATAGCGTCTATGCCTCGTCGATGTGCCGCAGTTATCGCTGCTAAGGGCACGGCAACAAAGTACTGAGTCAAGCAAAGAAGATCGAATCTCGTTTTGTTATTTTCAAGATTTTTTGTTACGTTTTTCACATGCAATGTGATCCAATACTGTTGCACACTCCTTAAATAAAAAGTGACAGACAATCAAATATTTAAGAACAATATCTAGGTATATAATTAATTGTTTCCGAATATAAATGAATACATTTTGTCAGTACACGTTAATTTTTTTCCCAACCGTCGTATTTCAATGCAATATGCCTGAAAAATAGGACGACCCAAAACTTTTGCACGCAACTGTACATACAGGGCTACTGGTTATTGGTCATGACCCCGTATGAGGATTGTGGGACATGTTTTCCGCTATCAAACAACCCAGCAATGCTTTACGCAAAAGTGAACACTTTTTGAGATATTATTTTTATTGCTTTTTTTTTTTAAGTGCGGGGTAGGCAACTTTGAAAATTCATTTATAAAAAAAAAAGTTGTATTGAATGTTAAATATTTTTGACATGTATGAAAGAAACGTGCATCAGCAACGAAAAATCCGACGAAAAATGAAAAACACGTAATTTTGAGGTTTCTTTTTTTACCATTTGAAAAAAGAAGAAAATTAATTTAATTAATAATGCCACGGTGAGTGAGGCTGGCATTTGTTGATCAAAAAATTATTAAAAATTAATCGGGGTTGGTTCTTAATCGAGTATAAAAAATCGAGAATAAAAATTAATCGTGGAATAATCGAGGTTGGTTCTTTCCGGAGGGGAAAAGATTATCCGACTGGTGTATGTAATCTGAATCGTCCTCTACAGCTGGACCTTACGTTTGCTCGAACGGAAACAATCACATTATATTCTGTACGTATAGAATACTTTGGGTCACGATCACCCATAATAATGCGCGTGCGAGTCACCCCCTCACTGACACCCTTCGCGGCACCAAACCGTCCCCTCTCTCTCTCTCTCTCTCTCTCTCTTAAAGGGGTGCACTAATATAAAGTAATAATTCCTTATTTTTGTCACTCTGATGCTTTGACGAAATTTATATTTTTTTCACACACTTTCCTCTTTCTTTCTCTCTCTCTCTCTCTCTCTCTCTCTCTCTCTCTCTCTCTCTCTCTCTCTCTCTCTCTCTCCCATTCGGATTTCCTTTTTTAAAGTCATTCTAACTAATAAATATAAATGAGCAATGATAAAGTTATGTTTGAATAATCATTTTATTTTACAAATAATTTTTTCGAATAAAACTTGAACGATGAAAAATATAAAAATCTTAGAAAAAGTTAATTCGTGTAATTATCATTATTTATTCTCCGAGCAATAAATTTAAATATGTGTTGCCTCGATTGACTCAAGTACAAAAAAAAAAGATCCAGATAATCGCTGAGGGCTTGCAGGGAAAAATTCTGCACTCAGGCCACGAAGTGTCTCGAAAAAAAAGTCATTCCATTTCGTATAACTTCCATGTGAGTGAGCAGGTCGAGGATCATTAACTTTCATATTATAAATGCATTAAATAATGGCGTTCGGTACGGAGGGAGAGAGAGAGAGAGAGAGAGAGAGAGAGAGAGAGAGGGAGAAAGGAGCAAGATGAGTCAGTGTCAGTGCATGTCACGAGTATCCAGGATCATCGGGAGAATCAACGGTACAAATCTGTAGTGTATATACGCGGGGGTTGAATTCGGGAGGGTGGCAGGTGGCACCAATTTTACGGACCGATGGCTGTGACGGATGTAACGAGACGTACAGGCTTTTGCAGCGTCTCCGGAGCAATGTCATGAAGAGAGGATGGAAATCCCCCCCCCGCCCCCCTCTCTCGCTCTCACTCTCTCTATCATTCGTCACACGTGGTCGCTTCAACGAGCACGAAGTCATGGTTTGTTTTATGAGCAGGGGTCCAACAACTTATTCTGACGATTCAGATAAATAGGGGAAGGTGGGGCACAGTGTGTCACTTTTTATCTAACAAATTTTTACTCTTACCAAAGTAGTCTGATTAAAAAAAAAGATCATAACCAATTTTATAGACCTCTGGGCGTACAGTAAAGCTATCATATTTTTGGCAAAAAGATTAAGTATCCTAAAACAATGAGACCCAAAAAAATTTGCGGATTGGCTTATTGTACCCCACGGGTGGGGTAACAATGTGTCAGATAGGTAGGTACAGTGTGTCTAGAGCTGCGAAACGTAGGATACAACGAGCCGGTTGAAACTCTTATATTTTCCTAACATAGATAACAGATTTTCATACATACCGATGATTTCACAAAGGGTATTATTTGCCAATTACATTGGTAGTCGATTCATTGTGCTCAACAACTCGATGACACATTGTGCCCCACTCTCCCCTACTCAGAAAAAATGTACTCATTTAAAAATAATAATGTAAATAAATTTCCTTTCTTAATATATTTTCCTAGACCCCACAATTCCCAAGTGGAGCGTCAAAGTTACAACCAAAAATAGTAAAAAAAAAAAAAAAATGTTCAAACAAAAATTCTGAAAAAATTCTAGCCACTCCAGTGTGAGACTATGCAACTTTTTACTCTCTTGACATTTCCTCTGAAACCCTATAGTTCTTCGATGACTCCTTTTATCTAAAACATGTCTTTTTTTTAGCTAAAAATGCAATACTGGGGCGAAAAAAAATCGTACGGGACTTTCTAAAAAATAAAAATGTAGGTTTTCATATCCATTTTAAGTTTACCATGAAAAAAAAACGAGGAATAGTTTTTCCACAAACTTAGCAGTTAATTTTCGACGGCTAAGAAATAGGCGAAAAATGGCCACGTTCAAAAGTGCGTACCGGGGCGAAAAAAAATCGTAGAGAATCTTCTAAAGAAGCAAAATAAAGGTAAATTTGTTCTCTTTAAAACGCTACTTGAGAAACTAAATTATCTTTATTTTTAAGTCCGCTATCTAGCTTTTAGTGCGGTAAGAAATTTCGACCAGTGTACCCAAACATTTGGCCGGCAGTGTATATGTAATTTATGAGTTATTATTATTACTATTATAATAGTATAATAATTATAATATTTATAATATTATAATTATATCATAATAGTGATATAATTATTTATAATAGTAATAATAACTTATCAATTAGATAATTATTTATATAAATTACATATAACTTATAAATTACATAATTACCAATAGTACAATAATTATAATATTTATAATATTATAATTATATTATAATAGTAATATAATTATTATTACTATTATGAATCGAAAATATGACCGCAGATATATGCAGAATTATGAATTTTCACGTACTTATTGTAGATTATATGAAAGATACCATCGCAGTTAATAGAACGTATTAATTTTTTTTCCAGCAAGAGATCCAAAAGTGGAAAGAGAGTAGAGGAAAGAAATAATTGATACTAAATTCCTGGGGCAAATGAGACCTAGCACTTGATTAGGCCTGTCATCGATCACAGTCGTCGGGGCTTTTGTCGAGTCATGTGATTTTTCAATTTTCCCAAAGGCGCCACTACGGAACATCAGGCTTGGCTGTGAAGACACAATAAGAGAGAGAGAGAGAGTGAGAGAGTGAGAGAGAGAGAGAGAGAGAGAGAGAGAGAGAGAGAGAGGCATACAAATATATATATATATATATATATATATATATATATATATATATCCTTTTGTTAACCCCATGGGACAATTGGCCCAAATCAGCCGAATACAATCAGTATTGGCACAGATGTCTTTCAGAAGACTTTCTTCCAGTGCTCCAAACCTATGAGTAAAAACCTAAAAATCATTGAATGATTTTTTTTCTTGAAAATCATACGAGGAAGCGAAAGGGGCGAAGATAGCCTGCAAACGTACGTACCTGAGGTATGTATGCAGGCTGACCTTATACGGTGAGGATTAGCTTTAAACGGGACGGGCGATGCGTTGGCTGGATATTTTTCATAGTTGTCATATGTAGAATAGACCGAATGATGCTCGCTCAGACCGTAGAGCACGCGTGGCTCATTAGCACTAATGAGTAATGAGTCGATGATTAGAGGAGGCGGTCTAGGGGCGTGTCGGTCCCTTGATCTTGCCGACGAAGCGAAAACCTCACTTCTCTCTCTCTCTCTCTCTCTCTCTCTCTCTCTCTCTCTCTCACTCTCTCGATCTCTCTCTCTGTCTCTCTCTTTCCCTCTTCCCCTTTCTCCGTCCATCCACCTCTCTCGCTCTTCTTTTACGTCTCTCGTCCCTCCTCCTTTGAACCATATTCGTCTTTTTCGCCATTTTAGCCACTCTTTCGCGTGAATGTTGCAACCTCGTCCACTTTGTTTTTACCATTAATTCTGCTTCTTCCACTTTGTGGCCTGGCTCCTTTTTTGTTTTGTATTGTTTATTTATATTATTGGGGATTATGCGAATAAAATATGTGATCACGTTGAATCAATTTGGATCCTGTCCTCGTCTTGAATTTCAATATAAGCTGTATCGAATAAAAAAAAAATTAATTCATTTTACCAACCCATTTCCTCGTTACGATTCTCATTCTCATGACCAGGGATACTTTTTTTTCCCCCGATGCTTTCAATTCTCTCGGGCAATCGCTTGATGTTTCGCGAAATTTTTCGGCAAACATCAAAAACATTTTTGGTTCAACCCTCTCGAGCCTGAGGCGTTGAGAAGGGGTGTCAGGTAGTACTCACTGAAGCTCCTCAAATCGCCATCGTGTGTACCGCGGCGTCGTCCGTCCATGAAACATAGCTCTGATTAGATTGTTAAACTCGCTAAACGCGACCATAAAGTCACTAATTTAACGAACAGCGAAAAGCACGCGACGCACGCAGATTTTTGCCTCTGAAAATGACTCTTGGACGTATTCCTCTGCTATATACTTACACTTTTTTCTAACGGATAAGGTAACTGGCCAAAAGGTAAGGTGGTCGAAATTTATTTTATTGGGACGTTGAATAAGTTCTCGCTTTTTTCCCAACGGATGGCCTTACCAGGACTACGTGCGTGTAGTTTGAGATGGTAACACATCTATAGAGAAGTACTATAAGCAAGCCTGAAATGCAGTGCATGTCATTCCGCCGAAGTGTAAATAACTTTTTTTCTCATAGTGTCAAACATGTCAAATTTCGTGACAAAAAAAAAGAGTATTTGCGGAGAATGTAACTGCACTACTTTGTTAAAAAAAAATCTGCAGCTGAAGCACACAGAATTCTTGTTGAGACTTAAGGCGACCATGATCTGTCGAAAACAATATGCAGAGATTGGTTTAGACGCTTCAAAAATAATGTTTTCGATGTTGAAGATAAAGAACGCTCTGGCGCACCGAAAAAGTTTGAAGACGAAATATTGGAGGCATTACTTCATGAAGACTCATGTCAGACGCTAGCTGAACTTGCAGAATCATTAGGAGTTGATCACACAACAGTTTCGAAACGTTTGAAAGCATTAGGAATGATTCAAAGGCAAGGACATTGGGTGTCGTACGAGTTTGAAGACGAGGAGACGTCGAACGGCGTCTTTTCACGTGTGAACAGCTACGTCAACGGCAGAAAAGAAAAGGTTTTTTGCCTGGTATCGTGACTGGCAATGAAAAATGAATACACTACGATAACCTTAAGCGTAGAAAATCGTGGGGTAAGCCCGGTCATGCATCAACACCATCGGCAAAGCCGAATATCCATGGTTCGAAGCTTCTGCTCTGCATTTGGTGGGATCAGCTGGGTGTAGTATATTATGAGCTGCTCAAACCGAACGAAACTACCACGGCAGATCGCTATCGACTACAATTGATGCTTGTTTGAGCCGAGCATTGAAGACAAAGGGCCGCTATAAGAGCAGAGACACGACAAAGTGATTTTGCAGCTTGACAAAGCTCGGCCACATGTTGCAAAACCGGTGAAAACCTACTTGAAAACGTTTAAACGGGTAATCCTATCCCACCCGCCGTATTAACCAGGCATTGCCTCTTCCGATTATCACTTGTTCCGATCGATGGCACATCGCCTGGCTGAGCAGCACTTCCATTCTTATGAAGATCCCAAAAAATGGGTCGACTCTTGGATAGCCTCAAAAGACGTGTCGTTTTTCCGATGTGGAATTAAAATGCTGCCAGAAAGATGGGAAAAACTAGTGGCTAGCGATAAACAATACTTTCAGGGACATGTTTTTCTACGAATTAAAAAAAATAAAGCATTAATTTCGAGAGATTGGATCGCGATATTATCATGGATTGACACTTTAACGGGAAATTACTAATGCGAAAAAGTATCATGTTACTTGCCTATTTGTTTGCAATCTGACAGATGTTCTATAAAAATCGAAAATTATTTCATCGATTTGTATATACATTTTTCAGCACAATTCGTCGTGATATGTGGCAAGACAGAGACCGGCTGAATTTACGACTAATAAACAAAAAAAAAAACAAAATAATCATTAATGATAAAACGACAACAAAAAGTGTCTGGCGTTTCGCGTCTTGTTGAGTCCGAAATTCACGACTATACTCCGTCTATCCCCTCGAATCATCGTATCTCCCACGGCTGATACGATTCCCGAGATAGCAAATATTCTAATTAAGTGGAAACGTCTCCTCCCCGGATAATCCGTGAGAGCCCGAATATACCGAACTGTAAACGATACCAGGAGCTACCTGCCGTTTTTTTTTTCTTTCTTTTTTTGTTCTCTCTTAAGTGGTCCACAAGGAGAATCCGCAAAAGCCAGAAACGTATAGGCGTTTTGGTACTATGTGCTTCAATATTACGCCCACCTTTTTGGCTGTCGGCATTCTCGTACCCGATAATAATAACATAACGACACGAAATGTAAATAAATAAGATGAAAAAAAGAAACATACGTCGAGCCTGGAAGGATGCGGAGGGGCAAAGAATGGAAGGAAGAATGGAAGAAAGAAGAGTCCCGAGATCCCGCTGGTGTCCCGTGGCTAGTGTCAACGTTTGATTTTACGAGGGAGCTGGTGGCGCATAAGACGCCATGAGAGAAAGTGAGACGAAGAGCAAGAAGGAAAAATAGAGAGAGAGAGAGAGAGAGAGAGAGAGAGAGAGAGAGAGAGAGAGAATGAGTAGAGAGGAAGAAGGATCGCGTGGAGTGCAAGGCCTCTGTGCTGGTTTTCAACCACAATGGCCACCCGTCGTGTCCAGACCAGCCCCTTCGACTCCCGGATGAGTTAATGTTATCCCGTTCTCTTCTCATCCGCTCGGTATATATAGGTACATTTCTATTAAATAGACGTCAATCAACTACTACGAGATTTCTGCCTAAGCGATGAATTCCAGGGTGGCCTAACTCGCCCCGCCCCCCTCTCGTGGAACTATGATTTTTTTTCAAATACTATCACAGGAATCTTCTTCGTCATATTTCACTTCTTCCATGTCAACATTAGTTTGTGCGAAGCTCCATTCGAGGCGACTCGCCAGATCGAAATATACGGAAATTTTGAAATGTTACCGTGTGTAACCTCCTCGAAGATTCAACCTTCGAGAAGCGCAGTTTTAATGTGGAATGTTGGAGCAATTAAAATTATAGTGAGATTGTGACACGGAGTTAAATGCAGATGGGTCAAAGAAGGGTGAAGGAATGAAAATCCATTGGGAGAAGTAGATTGATTAACGCGTTCGCATAAGGTATTCCTTTAACGAAACCGAATATTTAACAATTAACTCATTTTCGTATATAATGAAGTGAAAATACATCTCAGTATACTGGTGAAATTTCAAGCCGAGTTATTGGACTTTTAATAAAAAATGAAGACTTTAAAAATTGTCTAATCTATGCAGCACTTTGTGGAGATGACATGCAATCTAGACCTATAACTTGCTCTAAGCATGTAAACATTCTGAAGATTCCGTAACAACAATAAAAACAGAGGGTCACCGAATGTTTAAAGAAAATATCAATGACTACCTTCCGCCCGCAGCTTCACCCGCGTGGAATTTGGACCATAGAAACTTCGTTACCAGTTGCACCCCTCATTAGGTGTTGTTTAAAAAAATCCTCAATCATTTTAGGAGTTGCTTTTCAAAAAATCCGTTCTTAGTGCATCTCTACGCCCTTTAAGGGATAGGTGTGTAAATTAAGTAATGAGACTGGCAAATGTAGCTCTCGATCTGGCAACACTTGGGACGCGGGACTTGAAGCGGCGGCAGGTGAACATCTCATACGCCTTCAGTACGAGTTTCGACTTGCTAGAGTCATTTGGTTGTCCGTAGCGATTTTTTTTTCGTGGAACAGTTTTTTCTAGTGCGTTCTAAAAATGAGTGACATCAATCTCGAGCAACGGTGTGCTATCAGGTTTTGCTTCAGACTCCCATTTTCTTCTTCAAGCACGAAGACTCAACAAAGCGCTTACCTCAATGAATACCACAATGATACTTTTCTAGCAATTGGATCAATTACGGTTGTAGAAACGAATCGGGAGAAAAAATAACAAGCCGGCTTCGATTTCCACCAAAGGACTTGCTGCTTGATCTTTAAGGATCTCCAGGAATGCTGCAGTCCGGCATGATTTCTAGTCCGTAAGCTATAACGCATGTACCCTTTTTATCCCTATACAGTAAGTAGGATCTTCCCTCAAGAATGCAGTATAATATCCTGGAGTGGCTCTCTCTCTCTCTCTCTCTCTCTCTCTCTCTCTCTCTCGCTCTCTCTCTCTCTCTTCTCCCAAGATTTTTTCCAAGACCGGTAACATGATCCTGTTACTCGCGCGACAGACTCTTCGGTTGTAACAGCCGCTGGCAAAAGCACGCTCCAAACCAGCACGTCGCATTCCCTTTTTTTTTACTCGCACTGTTTTCCACCGAGGTATAATATGCGTGAAGAAGATAGGTAGACGAAGATAAGCCCGGGAATCCTTGAGTTCGGTTGGTACTTAGAGGTTGTGCGATCGGGATCTCAGGTAAAGAAAGTGCCAGGGTCGTAAGGTACGAGAATTAAGCGTGTTCAGGCAGCGTGGAATAAAGGACAAAACTTGATGATTCAGGAAGAAAAAAAACGTCTTCAGCAACGTCACACTCGAAATGCCAATATAAAATTCCATATCCCGTGCGGAAATTGAGTTCGGGCTTTGATCGGGCCCATCTTAATTTTCCCTCACTTTGTTAAGACCCTAGTCTGGAAGCCTCACATGGGCCATCAGTGACCGGTCATACTTTGCTACCGAGAGCCATTGAAGGTTAAATAACTAGAGCCTTTAAGATGGCCTCAACGGATGCCTCATAAAAATTATTGCAGCCACACGCGTATGTGCGTTTGTGTGCACCGTGAAAAAGAAATGTGTTATTTCAATACATTTGAGGCTTAAAATTCTGTCGCATATTTTGACACGTTTGATCCCGCGTTGTTCCAATGAACGCACTGCATGCGTGTTGGTTCACGGCTCGTCTACTAAACGCATAGTTTAATTATTATATTTCATCGATCTCGATAATTATTATGACAGAAATTCCTTAGTCCAGCAATTTATACTGATTTGCCCCTATAATAGCAAAGCCCAGTAGTATTGAGGAAATCGCTACAAGGGTATCTACAACTACACCCCTTAAATGCCTTTACCCGGTCTCCGTACTTAAACCGTAGTTTTAGTCAACCTACTTACCCTTCCATTCCCTAGTCGGGGCCCGGCCGGCTTTTTTACAGAAAACCCTACTATCGAATCCACAAATAATCCATTGACGACCCTGAATTGTATTAGGTATACCCTGCAAATTTTCCCGCACGGAATCTGACTTTGCTGTGTGGAGAGTAAAAGCTCATCCAATGAATCCTTAGTGTCGTCTACGTAGCTAGCTCCTTCTTGCTGCAATCGGAACCTCGTAGTTAAGAGATAGTTCTGAGAGTCTTCTATGATTGATGCATCGTGTCCAAATTCCTTCACGAGTAGGAAGTGGATCAGAGCCGTTGAAGATCCCAGGAGACCAATGCTGATCAGGATTCGAAACGCGACTCGGTACTACACCTCATATCCTTTTTACAGTATCATTCGTTATTCAATGAAAGGTTTCTCCACACCAGCGATGAGCTATCTGCCCATCAACAGCGTCCGTCATTCCAGGCAGGTGTAAACTGCATAAATTTTTCTTCCCAATCAATTCCGCCGGCTTGGTAACGAATGTTGGCCGTCTCCGTTCGAAAAAAAACTTGGTCCGAGGCGTTGACTTGGCGCGTGAGCAAGAAAAGTCGTCTTGGCGATCGTTCCCATCGCGGAGACTGATGTGTGCCGGTATCGTTTCTCGTTTTTTTTTTTTTTCTTTCCCTCACAGTACCGAAGGTGTCGCCGTTGTTCCGAGGCAAACGCACCGACCAGCCTTGAGGATCAACCGTGGACCCACCACACGTACAGGCTCGTATGGATGGATGCGGAATTTGCCGTGTGCTGGACCTTGGAACGAGGCGGAGTGTGTTCTCTCGTGGTCGCTGGACGCAACTGGAAGTCTGGAAGGTCTGCCAGGTGACGGCGGCGCCTCGTAGGACATCCATCTTCGGGATGTGTATGAGGCCATATCTACCAGGCATGTGGCCATTCAGCGTTCCCTTCCAGTTACCATGCTCGCCAGGATACAAGGCTCCCTTCGTCCAGCAGCTCCTCGCGATCGTAGCCCGGAGAGATTCGAACTTTGAGCAGACTTCCAGGCCTCCAAGAGGGAAGGAAAGAAAGGCAGAAGGTGAGAGAGGGAGAGGCATGGAGAGAGAGAGAGAGAAGAAAGAACACACGACAGCGCAACAACACAGGAGAGAAGATGAGATAGGAGAAGGAGCAGAAGAAGACCGTGGCCAGGCGAGCGAAAGGACTCGTCCGATGGGTTCGCTGAGAACCCTTGTTGTTATTTATTAGAGGGACTCGTTAAGGCCGGCCTAGGCCTTCCACCGGGTACACATGCTTTCTGCCTTCCTCGCTCTCTCTCTCTCTCTCTCTCTCTCTCTCTCTCTCTCTCTCTCTCTCTCTCTCTCTCTCTCTCTCTGTCTTCCTACCTTCAGCGAGGTCCGCAGAGGACTGGCACAGGGGACAAGGAGCCGTCACGCCACAGGCTTGTCTTTTATCTCCCTGGTCGCATTGTTTTAATCGTAGATCGCAAACGAAAAGGCTCTTTTCTCGTCTAATATAGGGGAAGGTGGGGCAAAGTGAGACTCGGGGCAGAACGGGAAGTGAGCTTGGGTGCGTGACAGGTATAGTAGTCGACAGCGGTGCTATTCGTTTGTCGTTAAGGAGGACCTTTGCAACTTTCACAAAATCAATTTATTTCCCCCCATAAAACGTTATTCCAATATCTTAAAAATATCGTACCAAAATTTCAAACCAAAATTCGAAGCCGTTTGGAAATTAAAGCCACAAACGTGATAGAACTTCCCGACGCTTGAGGGCACTGCATGCATAGTCGTGCTTTACCGACGGGGCTATCTACCTTTTATACTCTATTGTTTCCAAATCGGTCCACGGTTATTTTCGAGCACGCTCAAAATACTCAAACTGCCAATGACAGTTTCAACTCAACGATCTGGATCTTGGCTCCGAAGCACTTGAATTCTGGTCTGAAAATCGTCGACATTGCATCCTAGCTTACGGCTCGACTATTCAACGAAGTATATACATCGATCAGTGCAAAAATTACGCCAACAGTGCCGACGCTCGGCGGGTGCATCGACAGGAGCCGTGACCAAACTTTAAACGCGTTTTACTCAAAACTCCTTTTATTCAAATTGGCATACATCCTCACGTGAAAACTATTCAAGCAATCTTACCCAAATTTGGCACATAGCTGAACAACATCACTACCTTGTCTGTAAGCCTAATTGTTATAAAGAATCGAGCAAAAAAAATACTTTCCCATATCAAAATATGAGAAAAATTTCATAAAAAATCGCAATGTCTATTTAAAAACTGTATTATTCTTTTAATTTTTTATTTTGTTACTTTTCTTTTCCGCTTACAAACAAACTATGAATGTTTTTAATAAAAGTCTTCAACCGTATTGGTTTCAGATAAAAACGACGAGGACCAGAGTGTATGCCATTTTCGAAGTCCCGAGTCGACCTGCTCCAAAGTCACCAAGATATCTCGGCCATTTTTTATTTTTTTGTAACTCAAAAAATACGCCTTAGTAGATCAAAGTACACCCTAATAAATGCTAATGTTTCAAAAATCTGAAATAATTATTTCCCTTCCAAAAAAATTCCACAAAATGATCGATTTTTTAGCCTTGTAAAGGTATTTCCCCCCCTAAGTCATCTCACTTGAGTCAAAGTAAGCGGAACGTGTTGGTGGGTCTTTTAGGGTTGTTGCTACAAAAAACAGTTTTTGAGCGGATCTTTATTCATTTTCTTGTTAAATAGTCATGTGTAGTAAGGCTTAAAGTGCACATCCTACATGAACTTTCGTACTATGGGCTAGTGGGAGTGTTATTAACGTCGGATCTCGATGGATACTTTTTTGATATGTCACCACAAGTTTAAGCTTTCGCTTAATATACGACATTTCATATGGTTGACGCATATGCGAGCGGAGAATCAACTGCGAACGACATCTGACGGAATTTCGCTACAGAATTACGCATAGACCCAATACAAATAGTTTTTTTCTTAAGTATCTCATTTTACCCCACCTTCTCCTACTTATGTGATTGAACGTTCATCAATGTTCTCTCCCGCTCGCTCTCTCATCCCTCTGGCTTCTTCAGTCACGCACTCTTGGCAGCCTTCTTCGCATGTTGCCTCATCTCCTTCCTTCCCTTCTTTCCCATCCACCTTACAACGTACCTCTCCATTCGTTGTCGTTCAAGCTCGGATCAGTGACCACGAGGTATCTCTTCGACTCTTGCGAGGCCCGTGTGTCCTACCTGATGAGATCCCATGCGCCTCGAGTATATAGAAGTGAGGATTTTTCATCGAGATACCGGTCCCCGAACATCGCGACCTTCCTCGTCCCGATACGATCGAACATTGGGCCCGTGTCGACGTGTCGAGGTATATAAAACTCTCGTACACACAGGGGCATCGAGGGTTGCTACGGAGAGACGACCTGTTACAAGCCAGCCTCTCAAAGTCGAGATCTCGTAACAACTTTGGAAAGATTGCTATACACGTCGACTGCCACTAACATCGATCCGCTGGAAGATTGATCTCGTCGCCGCCTCTTCTCATTGGACTATATGCTAATGTACGTTAACGTTGCGCCAATCACAAAATCCAAGCATTATCCATCACGCTTTTGTCGAACAGAGAATATTGGAGAAACGATGGCAATCGCACAATGACAAGAAACCTTCCCAAAGCGAAGGTGGTGAAGTTTGCATCGTTAGAATTCAACGAAAATTCTTCTTGATTTTGATTATAGTTTTGTTCTTGATTTCCAAGTATATCCTTGCGGATTTTTACATACTTGTCCCCTCTGTACATGGAAACTCTTTTACAGGTTTCTTTTTGCTTGTTTTACATTTTTATCCTTTATGCTGACTTTCCCACCATGCATACGAAGACTCTCACATACTCGGACAATTCTTTTATCGGTTTCCCACTCATTCCTCTATTCATTTTTCCTATCAGTGCCTCTCCCTGATAGCCTCTTGGCCACTTTTCCAAACAATCTAACAAGTCCTTATCCATTTTTCTTGATAGTTTCTTACTTTTGAGGATGTGTTTTTAGCGATTTTTTCCCGTCAAAACAGTTTTTTTCTAGTGTGTTCTAAAAATAAGTGACAGCAATCTCGAGGAACGGTGCGCCAGCAGGTTTTGCTTCAGACTTGGGCACAGTGCAACGGAAACTTTTGCATAACTTCAGCTGCCCCACGGAAACAGTATTTTGTCAAGGGCCCAGGTTTTTCGGTGGTTTAAGGCATTTTGAGAGGGAAGAGAGTCGACTGAAGATGAACAACGCAGCGGAAGACCATTCATCTTCAAGAACCGATGAAAATGTCGACAGAATCCGGGATCTTGTGCGTTCAGATCGTCGCTTGACAGTCAGAATAATCGGGGAAGAGTCGAATTTGACTCACACCACCATTCATTAGATTTTCACCAATTAATTGGGGATGGGAAAAATTACTGCCACACAGCAATTTCAATAAGCGAGTTTTTTGACTAGTAAAAACATTCCTGTGACTCCTCAGCCTCCTTATGCGTCGGATTTGAGTCCATGCAACTTTTTTCTTTTTCCGAGATTGAGAAATCACCTCAAGGGACGTTATTTTGGGACACTCGAAAACATTCAAACCGAAGAACCGTCTCCAGCGCTGTGTGGCTTCCCAAGGAAGTTATTTTGAGGCAGACAATATTGAACTGTAAATCTATTCGAATAAAAATATTGAAAAATATCAGTCTCATTACTTAATGCCTTAGGCCACTCTAGATGCCAGAAAGGGCATATTTGGTGATTTTTTTTTTCAGCGAAACCATAAAATAAATCGGAATTACACAATAAGGATTTTATTATACACGTAATTGACTATACAAAATTATTTTTTTCACAGCGATACATGTAAAAATGGCGACTGTGCAGCATTTTTTCGATGACGCCTTTATTTCTGGAAGGTCAACGGCCGGACCAACAGCTCCTATAATTTTTAAATTATGATGAGACACTAAAATTTTTTCGATTATATATAAGAATAGCTATAGAAGTACGTAGGATATTTTTGATATATTGTTTTTTGTCAAAATGGCGCATTTCTAAAACAAAAAGTATAAAATACCATGAGAAAATCGTCAGAAAATTGTTTATAAAAAAGGAACTATGCAATATAATTTAAAACATCCGACGTAGTGCCTCAGAAAATGTAATTCTAAATGTACAGTTAAAATTTCAAGTGAATCGGTTGATATTTGTTTGAGTTATGAGTCCGGCTGACTTGAAAAATGTAGTTGTGAGATAAGCGCGTTTAAAGTTAGTAAAACGTCACGACATGAATCAAGAGGGGTTAGGCTAGAATTCGAAAATCGAGTACTTAGAGATTTTTCGCACCCATAATATTTTGGAATATAATTGTATAGGTACTAAGGTAAATTATTAACAAAAAAAAAAATCGATTTTTGGAAAATCCTAGAGTGGCCTAAGGCCTCAATTTACACACCTCGTACGTGCAATTGTTCGAGTTCAATGGTTTCATTGAATTGCAATTACTCTCAAGCAAGTACCTCTGTGCACCATTGTCGCGAACTTGTCCCGAAGTGAACTCGATTTTCGGGAAAAAAGCACTGCTGGTTTTTTTTTTCTTCTTTTCTCTCGTACCTTGGCGTGTTACACGCCGGGGTTCTGGATAAAATACAACTCGCGTATATCACGGAGTAAAAAAGGAGCGAAGACATTTACGGTTCGAGTTTGAAGCGCGAGGCACCGACTGTTCTCGGATAAATATGCCTTGAAAAAGAATTAATAAAAATAAAAATAAAAAAATAAATAATAATAAAACGAAATGAAACTTCGTCTCTCGCAGGACTTTGCTGGTGCTTACAATGTCAAATCAAGTGACTCTGCGATCCTTTTTATAACGCGTTGCCAATAAAAATAATAGTAATTCCAGGATCTACCCGATAAAATTCGTGCGAACGTTTTTGCGGACGTTTAGCGCGACTTCGTCATTCCGAGTGTGCCGCTTTCTTCAGTATCCAAATATATATATATATATATATATATATATATATCGACAGGTATTTCGAACCTGATATATCTATGTACCGTTGACTATCAGGGCATCCGTTTCAAGAACGAGCCTCGAAATTGAACGCCTTCAAAATCGCCTTACTAAATATATACATATGTATATATTATGTACAAATATATGACGACTTTACGCCCACGCCAACGATCAAAGCAAACACAATTTTTTAATTGCCCGACGTTGTATTTTACGACTACTAATAAAACAATGAATGGATACGTCGCAGCGGGCTCTTCCCAGGGGATACGAAACCCAGCCGTTATTATCGCACTCGTGCAGCGAGTTGTGCGCAAGCTCAAGATATATATCCAAACGTCAGAAGTAAAAAATATTGCAAAAGAAGATAGAATACGGATCAAGACAGTTATAGAAATGACGATAAACTTTGAACTTGTCCTTCCAATGATCCCATCACACACGGACAATGATCCCAACGCGTTCACCGACAAAAGAAGCTTGTTGAAAGAAAAAACCAAAAAACTTCGCATTGATGACGCTGGAGGGAAACGAAAGTTAATTTTTTTTTATTGATTTAGGCTGTGAAAGTTACTCAAACGTTTTTATGAGTTCTTAGAGATTTACGATTCGAATTTGCAAAAAAAGGCTTTGGATAATGAAAAAAATAAAGAAATGAAAATGAACGAAAAATTCTCGATGCAAACTTCAACGTCATTCGCACTACCGCCAGCGTGCATATTGGTCTTCTACATAAATTTGAGAAAAAAAATGGGCCGCTGATTCTGTTGACCCGTAGGACGCGTTTGCTCATTGGACTGAATTAGACAACGAAGTGTGTAAATTAAGTAATGAGACTGGCAACCGTAACTTTCGATCTGGCAACACTTGCCAGATCGAAACACGCCTTCAGTACGAGTTTCAACTCGCTAGAGTCATTTGGTTGTCCGTAGCGATTTTTTTCTTTCGTGAAACAATTTTTTTCTAGTGCGTTCTAAAAATGAGTGACATCATATTCGAGCAACGGTGTGCTATCAGGTTTTGCTTCAGACTTGGGCACAGTGCAATGGAAACTTTCGCAAAACTTCAGCAGGCCTACGGAGACAGTGTTTTGTCAAGGGCCCAGATTTTTCGGTGATTTAAGGCATTTTCAGAGAAAGAGAGTCAATTGAAGATAAACCGTGCAGCGGAAGGCCTTTATCTTCAAGAACCGATGAAAATATCGATAGAATCCGAGATCTTGTGCATTCAGATCGTCGGTTGACAGTGAGAATGATCGTGGAAGCGTTGAATTTGACTCACACAACCGTTCATTAGATTTTTACCAATTAATTGAGGATGAGAAAATTGATGTCACACAGCAATTTCAATAAACGAGTTTTGGCCAGTAAAAACATTCCTGTGGCTCCTCAGCCTCCTTATTCGCCTGACTTGAGTTCTTGTGACTTTTTCCTCTTCCCGAGATTGAAAAATCACCTCAAGGAACGTCGTTTTGGGACACTCGAAAACATTCAAACGGCTGTAACCGAGCAGCTGAAAGCTATTCCAGTATCCGAGTTCCAGCACTGCTATGAGGATTGGAAGAACCGTCCACAGCGCTGTGTGACTTCCGAAGGGAATTCTTTTGATGAAGACAATATTGCATTTTAATTCTATTTGGATAAAAAATTGAAAAACATCAGTCTCTACTTAATTTACACTCGTATACCATATATACTTTTGACAATTTGCGCTTTGTTTTTCTGCAATGATTTCCACCTACGCCGGACGGCTGCAAATTGTCTCGGACTCGTCATTACCAAGGGAAAATAGTGCAAATTATTAATCCTTCGGCATTTTCGAGGTGGATAATTTTCAGGTGATACCGGGGGGGGGGGGGGGGGGCTTTATCTGGCGGACTTTGAGTATGCTCGCGTAGGGAATCTTCTCTGATACGCGAGCCTGCTGACCTATGTACTGTGTGTGTACTCGGTGGTTGGTACTCAACTGGGCACGATCGCGCGATCTCCCGCTGTGAACGAACTCTCTGTGACAGAACACGAGTCGTGTGCATATGTATGTGCATGTGTGTGAGTATGTATATATATATATATATGTGCATGCGTGTGCACCCATATGTGTCTTTAATACGTATATGATCCCAGATATAAAGGACGTGACTTCGTGGAATAGCAATATGATATTTTTTCGTTCAAGGGACATAAAAGACTCGTCTTACATGATTGAAAAAAGGAGGAAAAAAAGAAGAAACAACTTTAGAGCGAGAAAACATGAAAAATATGTCACGGAGGAGATACAGGGAGTCCATAGAGAGAACAGAGGCTGGCTTTTCAGTATTTCCCCAAACGTATTTGTTGCCCAGGTATTATGCCGCGATATTATGGA
>OZ010720.1:21525659-21548205 GCA_963932345.1 Ophion ventricosus
TCATATTCGTACACCATTTATTACCACTGCTTTTTTCATTCGGCACAACATAGCAATAGCATTTTTGGCAATGTGCTAATATTATATCGCACATTTTCAGATTCAGTCAAATCATTCGCATTATTTTATATGTTTTTGAAGCCAACATAATTTTTTTGTGATGAAGGTTCGTCAAGCCGATCGGAAGGCAAGTCCTAAATGTTAGGTAAAACATTTTGCAACGAAAATTGTCGAGTGTAAATGTAAAAGCAGTCTGAACATTCCGTCCATGTGCTCAGGGAAGATCCAGCGCAGTGTCAATGGCTCCGTTGCTCACGCAAATGCACCCTCGTGCTTTTCCGTTTTTCTCGCATTGAAGCCGGCTTTTTGTATTGCACAATAATGGAGACGCAACGTCATACCGAAACCTCACGAGCCCAGAGCACTCAATGTCTGTGCGTGTATATGTATCCGAAAACACGTTCTCTCTCTCTCTCTCTCTCTCTCTCTCTCTCTCTCTCTCTCTCTCTTTCTCTATTAAGTACCTCCAAATGATGTTTTTCACAATACTCCGGGGGAATTATTTGTCGAGGCTGGATTGGGCACGGCTGCTCTTTTCAACTTACACAGGCCTTTCAGCGATACATTCTGACGCATGATGTGTTGTTACGCGGCAAAGATCTGTCGATGAGCTCGAAGTACCTTCGAGTTGAGTTCTCGTACAAGAGGTCATGTTGGCATTTGATCCAGGACCCTTGACACGAGGGTCAAATTCCTCGTGGATCAATCGTAGATTCATTTTCAGATTAAAATGTACTCTTTGCATGGGAAACCCAAAATTGTCTGCCTTCGTTAATGATAGCGAATAAAGCTCATTTCTGGATTCATAATTCGATTATCGCAACATCATTGACGCGTCACATTTTTGCAAAGTGGACGAGAAGAATCGAGCAATTTCCTCAATTCTCAAGCCAGAGCTTTTTGGGGGTCACCGTGTATAAATTGTGGTAAGGATCCAATTGGATTCCCATGCTTCTCCCTACTTCCCAGTGAGGATCCAATGGGTCATCGCATTGGCTCACTATACTGAAGTGTCACGCTCGTACATTGGATTCCAATCGGGACTTCCTATTGGAATCCAATGTACGACTCCAATTGGAATGCTAAAGAATTGCCACATTGTCGAACAGAATCCGATGCAAATCTTGATGAATCCCATCGCACTGTGCACGTTGAATTTTCTAAAGAAAATATGTAGATATAAAAAATGAGTGGATCTCAAAAAAGTATAAATCTTATGTTAAAAAAGTATATCTTAAAAATTGATTTGATACACTTTGTTGAAAATCCGTTGTATGTCTCGTTTGTTATTTATTTGACTGCACTTTGACATAATATCACCACTCACGTACACACTCACGAAGCATGCAGGTTATGTTTTAACACGCCGAGTTGTTTTCTCGTGACTTTCCACATATTTTCGATTCCAACGTGTTAAGGAATTCTCAAACGGCGTTCATCGAAGATCAATGCAGAATCGAATTGGATGTCAATGAGGACTCCCTGTGTGCGGTGTCCTTAAAAAAAATCCCTGTAGAGATGGGGTGCATTTTGGGACTCCTCAATAAATTTGTGCACGGCATCAAGGAAGAATTTTTTGTTGTTGTGGATATCGAACAAATTCCACTTGAAAATTTCCAATAAAAAATTATCAAATTACGTCAATCGAGCAGAATCCTCTTGGATTCTAATGTGTACTCCTCGAGTGCGGCGTTCCTAGGAAATGCCTAGAATGTGGTAGGATCTGGTGACTCCCCACGAAATTTCTGCACGGGTCGACAACACTCGTTGATCTAATGAAGAAACGAGTGCGTACCACGGAGGTGCGCGAATAATTCATTGACGGGAAAGCGAATTAAGTCGAAATCGGATGATGAAAGACACATTTGGGGACAGCGCAGGGTGATTCGAGTGTTACGGATAGAAGGAGAAAACCGGAGGGTTGTCCTCGGCCCAGTAGAGCGTTTGACCCCCCGGAGTCACGGGAGAATCCCGCCGCACGAATTCACGAGGAAGAAGCGAGACAACTATACATCGAGGATGAGGGAGTGAGCACGAGGGAAGCTGTGCCTTGCTATACGCGTGGCTCGCTCATGAATCAAGTCGCATTAGAGAGGAAGAAACCGGAGGGTGGATGGATATACATTGCTTGCTGTATACCAATCTACCACTCTAACTTCTAGTAGATTGGATTTTCGAGCTTTATTCAATTATCCGTGAACGAGAAAGACAGAGAGAGAGAGAGAGAGAGAGAGAGAGAGAGAGAGAGAGAAAGAGAGAGAGGGAGAGCAGCGTATGAAAATAGTAGCAACCCAACTTGCCGTTCCAAAAGTTACGAAAACAACGAAAAATCCTAGGGATCTGAAAAACAGCAAGCAAGCAAGAATGAAGCAGGATTGTCTTGAGAATCTGATTGATGTTAGTCGTAGGTTGATCGAGATTACACTGCAAAACCATGTGTGTTATTTGTTACACGTAAGGTGGGTAATTTTAGAAATTAACACGTGTAAATGCCATGCACAACTTAAAATCAATGCACTTTTGAGTATTGTAGATTGAAACACATTTCATGTGTTCAAGCGCTTGAATCGCATTAAAGGGTTACGTGGATTTGAAATTTTAAAAAAGTCCATTTCTTTTATTTTATTATCTAATAGTACAATATGTCTAGAATATTCTCCCAAAGTTTTAAGTTAATCGGAGTAAAAGTCTAGGAGAGAGAGAGAGAGCCTTTGGGTATTCCCCCTGTTGGGAAAAACCAGCCGGGAGCGACGCAGGTATACGCATTTTTCTCAAAACACTATTTTTGAAGTCGGTGGACACGATTTCTGAAAAACTAATGCACCGATCTTATTGAAATTTTGCATACTTCTTCAAAATTGCATTGACTAGTGATTGAACGAAGGTTTTTTTCTTCGATTACAACTAATTTTACAAGGCTATACGTAGTGTAAATTGTACCAAAAATTCAACTATTTTGCATACAACTGTGCCAAAAATTCAAATTTCAATTTTTTTTTAAATCCTTCGTTCAATCACGAGCTATACTTATCTACTAACAGAAAAAAATTGGTTTTTAAATTTCAGATAAAGCTATCATTAGTTATCTTGACCACCACGAGGGCACTTTTTTTTTAGGGGTCTCCGGAAACCAGGTCCAACCGGCTGAATTTCTCAAATTTTTGGATTAATTTTTTTTTATTTTGTTGAAATGTTGCTCTTTTATGTGCTTAACATTTTGAATAAAATAGTTTATATATTATATTTTAAAAAAATAGAGACGATATGCTTTTTTTTTGGCTTCGAAACCCACGTGACCCCTTGAATTTCAACGCGTTATTGCTGCCTTATTCAAAATATGCAGGAGGTCTAAATGCAGATATTTACAGGTTTAGATATCAAGCGGGTCTTGAGCAATGCATTTATGTGTTTTAGAGTAAAATTAAAGCGTATTTTTAAACAGCGGATCCGCATGAAGTATATTTAAATTTACATGTCAATTTTTGAATTTGTTAATTTTTTAATTTAATTTGGGGCTTCTCAATTTAAATATCACGATCAAAAATACAAAACCATGTTAACTTTTGCTCTCTCTCATCCCCCCTCCCCCTCGTCAGTCTATTTCATGTATAAAATCCTTCGAAGATCGGTCTACTGTCTCATATATATACAGGGTGTTTGGCGCATGGACTGACACAATTTTTCGGGGCATTCGGGAGGTCATTCGCTAATTTTTTTACCCTTGGACTCTATGCCCTAAGTGTCACGGTAATTGAAATATGATTTTTTTTCGTTTTTTTTATTTCCCGAATTTTCGCTTTTAAATCATCATAACTTTTGTGTTTGTGGTTGTAATAGCACGAAATAACTTTTGTTGTATTCTGCAATGTACGTTTATTATAAATAAATCATTTTTTGATACAATTAGTGTCAAGAAAATTACTCATGAGCTTCCAAAGTCTTAAAAACGTGTAAATGTATGAAAAATGTCAACTTCTAAATTCATTATATAAAAAAAACTAAACTAATTTTTAACTTAGCTATGTTATAAAAAGTTCTCTAGTTTAAACCCTTTCCAACGGTATGCTACATGTCATAGGAATCATTTATTACGTGGTCAAATTAAAAGATACTAGGTTGTCAGAGTCAGGGTTAAGAAAAGACTTTTTATGGTTCCCATGTTTTTATTAAACTTGAGTTATAAATTTTGCTCAAATTGACCGCCTTAGCTTAGGGGCAACGTGCGTAGTATAGGCAGGCAAGTTGTAGGTTCGATTCCATGTGTAAGCGAAATGTTTTCTTAAAAAAAAATCATTTCCTAACGTTTGGGAATGACGAATTATAATAAAAAATCATTGATGTAGAATTCTGGGTTAAGTATTTCATTCTATTTTGCATTTAGTAGAGAAGCTGTGATAGATTCAACCAACACTCATGCAGTGTGTAAAAAATAATCAAGTAACACACAAATGCTTAGAAATAATACCTTTAAGTGTAATACAAAACGCATGACACGAATGCCAAAATTATACACTCGAAAATGTGTAAAAAGTGACCACGAGGTAATGACACATAGTAGCGAGACACTTGTATTTTCAGACAACGCCTTAAAGCTAATGATTCTGTATTCAATTTTGATTATTCCAAAACGATAATCAAAGGATAGTGGTTCGCAAAGACCGCATGATCGATACGGACTAGTTTTGTCAAAAGATTCGAAATGTTGCTGTGGTATCCACCAACCAGTTTACCTGAAGGCTGTTGAGGGTTTGAGCCACTTGGCTGGCCTGAGCTTGTAATAATAGTGATTGAAATCACTGCACGTTGCATGGATAAGAAATGCGCATCATAATGTTGCATCGTCTCTCGCAGTGCGTAAAATCCTTCTGGAGGAGCCCAAACAAAGCCGAAAAATCGACAGTATCCAATCTAGACCTGGAGTGACATTAAAAACATCCTGGATCCTCGCAAATCAAAGCAAATGCTATAGCAAAATCAGATGTTTTGGAATATCAAAATGCTCGAGGAATAGCAGAATCATCAATTGTCCAGTACCGGAAATGTATTCGCCGTAATCCTCCGGGCGCCTGAATCATTGAACAATGTAACCCAACGGCTGCGACAATGTGGATTCGCGAGAGTACATCTTGACAGTTGATTTCCCACGTGACTACTTTAGGATGAGGGCTGGATGCGACGTTGCGGGCTGACAGTTCGCGCAGGGTAGGAACTTAAGCCATGAGTATAGTGTCGGGGGCTCGGCTGTGCGCGAGTCTCTGCGCCGGCTACGACGCGGTGGATATAAAAGGGCAAGAGTGAGAGATAGAACGCGAGGTGGGGGGCGGGGGGAGAGATTAAGGGGCGGGAGAAGGGAAATAGGGAGAGTGGAAGAAGATAAGAGGCATTGTCGCGGTTTCCACTAGTGGAGGCGTGGCTCGATCGCGCAGCCGCCAAACTGATCCAGACTTTGGTGAACGTGGGCGGGACTTTGACGCCTGGCAAACCGTGGCGCAAGGGCCGTTGATCGCGAGCCGTTGTACGGCCGGGGAGTTAAAACTATTTCGTGAGCTTTGCCACCTGCCGCCGCGTCAAGTAAATATTTTCCAACGTATTCCGTGCAAAAGCGTTTTTTTTTTTGTCGCGATCGCGATTCGGACACTGCCGTTTCGTTTGGGGTCGATCATCATTGTGACAAACTACTCCACCTTACCCGTACTCCGGGATTTCGCGAAGTTGCCATTTTTCCGGAATTGCCAAGAAAGTGTCCCGAGTCCAGGAATGCCAGAGCTCGCATCGTTGGATCGGAAGGAGACTGGATAGAGCGAGATAGCTAGCCAAGGTTAGGCGGAATGTTGCACCCTCGGGGAGCAACGGCGATGTGCGCCCAGGTCAAGATGCTTTATCAGATCAACAAGTACTATGGTGAACGAGTGCAGGCCCGAATGTGCCAAGTACAAAAGACAATAAGAGAAGTTTGCAAAGTGGTCCAGGACGTGTTGAAGGAAGTTGAGGTACAGGAGCCTCGTTTCATTTCGTCATTGACCGAGTGTAACGGAAGATTCGAGGGACTGGAGGTCGTATCACCGGGTGAATTCGAGGTCGTTCTCTATCTCAATCAAATGGGTGTCTTCAACTTTGTGGACGACGGTACGTTGCCCGGTTGCGCGGTACTGAAGCTAAGCGACGGACGAAAACGTTCGATGTCATTGTGGGTGGAGTTCATAACGGCCTCGGGTTATCTGTCGGCACGTAAGATACGCTCGAGATTTCAAACCCTGGTAGCCCAAGCATGCGACAAGTGCGCGTACAGGGATTCCGTTAAAGTGATATCTGACACAACGGAGGTGAAGCTTAGGATAAGAGAGAGATTCGTCGTGCAGATAACACCGGCATTCAAGTGTTCCGGTGTATGGCCGAGATCGGCAGCTCACTGGCCGATACCTCATCTATCGTGGCCACGTGCCAATCACGTTGCCGAGGTCAAGACCGAAGGTTTCGATCTTCTTTCCAAAGAGAGCGTAGCTCTTCAAGGCAAACAGTCGGCGATGGAAGGCGACGCTTGGGTACTGTCGTTCAACGAGGCGGAAACACGTCTTCTTCAAGGTGGCTGCCGACGCAAGTGCTTGAGCATACTCAAGACACTGAGGGATCGGCATTTGGATCTACCCGGAAATCCGGTTGCTTGTTATCACATGAAGACCCTACTGTTGTACGAGTGCGAGAAGCATCCATCGGAAGCCGAGTGGGACGAAGGATGCCTTGCCGATCGTATTAACGGCATATTTCTTCAACTCATATCGTGCCTTCAGTCACGCAGATGTCCACACTATTTCTTACCCAATCTCGATTTGTTCAAGGGCAAATCACCGAGCGGCTTGGAGGCCGCTGCTAAACAAGTCTGGAGACTCACGAGGGAACTTTTAACCAACAGCTGCGCACTCGAGAAACTCTAGCCTTTCATCCTCATTCTCCGTGAGATATTTATGGAAAACGAAGCTATCGGAAACAAAACAAAAAAATCTATGTACGAGTTTTGAATGAACCTCGCCAATGCGAACATCCTCGTTTGGGCTTGACGAACCAAAAAACAAACTATTGTAACGATATGGTTTTGTAGCTACGCGCCTGTCGCCGTTTTGGGTTCATCGTCGCTAGCTGAAACGCTTCATTTTGCAAAGTAATGTGGTTCGATACAGATCGGAAGGACTTGAGTTAACGATCGTCGGAGCAACGTATACTTCACTTATGGACTGATAGACGCAGAGCGCAATGTGATATGTTGAAAAGCTTTTTTTTGTTACTACGTTACGCGTATGTTAAGGCGTTCCTTTCGCGGAGTATTTTGTTGACTCAAGTGTAGGGCCACTTTGAATAATTAGTAAATTACAGTGGCGTTTAATAAAAATAAGTTTCCAATCAATTATTATACCCAAAGATGAAACTGGACTAAGAAATTTCAATTAAATTTTGTACATTGAGACGTTTTCTCGGAAAATTCTTCTGCTAGTCACATTTTTCAAAGTTGTATCATTCATTTTTTCCTTTAAACATTCGGTGATCCTCTGTTTTATTGTCGGTATGGAATCTTAAGAATTTTTTACACGTGTAGAGCCTTTTATATCAGACATCTATCCGTGCAGAAATTTTTTTGGGGGCTCCCCAGATCCTATCACATCCCTATAGGGAATTCGTACGGATGTCACACTTAGGGAGTCCATATTATAATCCAAAAGAATTCCACTCGATTGACGTAATTTGACATTTTTTTATTTGAAATTCTGAAGCGGAATTTGTACGATCTTCAAAAAAAAAATTCTTCCGTGATCCCGTGCACAAATTTATTGAGGAGTCCCAAGATGCACCCCCATCTCTATAGGGATTTTTTTAAAGGACACCGCACATGGGGAGTCCTCATTGACATCCAATTCGAATCTGCATTGTTCTTCGATGAACGCCGTTTGAGAATTCTTAACACGTTCGAATCGAAAATATGTGGAAAGTCACGAGAAAACAACTCGGCGTGTTAAAACATAACCCGCATGCTTCGTGAGTGTGTACGTGAGTGGTGATATTATGTCAAAGTGCAGTCAAATAAATAACAAACGAAACATACAACGGATTTTTAGTAAAGTGTATCAAATCAATTTTTAAGATATACTTTTTTAACATAAGATTTATACTTTTTTGAGATCCACTCATTTTTTATTTCTATATATTTTCTTTAGAAAATTCAACGTGCATAATGCGATGGGATCCATCAAGATTCGTATCGGATTCCGTTCGATAATGTGGAAATTCTTTAGCATTCCAATTGGAGTCGTACATTGGATTCTAATAGGTAGTCCCGATTAGAATCCAATGTATGAGCGTGACATTTTAGTATATGAATCCAATGCGATGGCCCGTTGGATCCTCGCTGGAAAGTAGGGAAAAGTATGGGAATCCAATTGTATCCCTACCACAATTTCTGTACGGGTAAACTTATTTAGTATATAAACGATTAGATAAAAAATGTGGCCAGCATGTAATCTCCATAAAGTACTGTATAAATTAGACGATTTTTCAGAGTCGTCATTTTTGGTGAAAAGTTCGGTTACTTGGCATGACATTTTGCGAGAATACCGGTAATGTCCAATTACCGGTATACTGGTAAATTAAATGTAGACAAAATTCAGTTTATTGTTCAATGTTCGAGTTCGTGAACGGAATACCTTAATTATCAGTGAGGAGCATTATAACGCGTTCAAGCACCATTGTGATGGTTGTCCCAGGACCATTACATTTCAGCGAATGTGTACATAATTTGTCCAATAAGCAAACCTTCAAATGTTCACTCTACATCGAAAGAATTTATGCTGCGAGTATAATTTTGTATATAATACATATATTTAATGCCTCGATGATCTTTGCCTTCGGAAATTATTCTGCTACCCAATGGATTCCACCGACATTTTTTTTTCTTTTCGCAGCGTCAACAAGGCGAATCCTGTCTTTTGCAACAAAAAAAAAAAATACTCGTCGAACCGACAATCTCGCGGAGCATCTACGATCGGCGTAAATTAGCTGTATCCCGTTCGGAGGAGACACAAAGTTTATCGGGATAATAATCGTTTCGTCATTTTACTACGAGGTAGCTATCGTTTAAGAAGCGAATAATGAGCATACGCGTCGTTGATCGCCCCGTCGCGATAACGATTTAATTTATACGAAGAATATCCAGTCCCGTGGAACACCTCCGAAGACGACAGACTTTAAATAATAATACGAAAGTATTCAGGTAGAGTGGAGTATCGGCTGGTTATTCGGCCAATAGTGATAATTGATTGCAACGAATTTGTGCGAATTAAAAACTCGCGCAAAGTATTCTCATCAGTTGAACTGAATCGCGAAGCTTGCTCCACCACCCGTGCAAAAAATTGTCATGGGAATCTCAATTGGATTCCCGTCAATGTCTCCATTTGCTGATAGAGTTCCAATGGGCCATCGCATTGGATCCTTATACTAAAACGTCACGCTCGTACATTGCATTCTTATCAAGATTCCCCATTGGAATCTAATGTACGAATCCACTTTGAACCGTAAAGGTTTCACACATTATCAAACAGAATCCGATACGATTCCTGATGGACCCCGTACTGTACCTTGCATTCTCTAAAGAGTTACGTGCTAGTAACTGGCTCGCCCAATTGAGTTCATACGAACTGACTAATGGCTGCCTCGCTATGAGCTAGTAATATTCTAAATATTTTGTTATCAAGCTCTTGTCTGTTCACTACCCAATCGATTGTCACTATAGACTGCGTTGCAATAAAAATGCCACCTAGTAACTAGGCCCTACTGGACTAGTCAACCATGGTTACGAATAACAAAGTGAGGTTATGTGACTACACGTACTATCATCTAGCGAATGACTCATGGCTGGCTAGCCAACTTGAGTTTCAGATGGCGTTGCGAATGAACAAAACTCTCAAGTGGGTATCTCGCCATGACCTAGCCAACACTAGCTAATTGCGGCTATGCACCCCTTGGCTAGTCACTGACTAGCCGAACTTGATTACAAATGTCGATGCCTTACGATAAAAATACCACGCAATGACTAAGTCGTACCTAGCTAGCCCATGATCGTTACATATGACAAAGTGAGGTTATGTGACTTCATGTAGTTCCATCGAGCGATTGGCTCATAGCTGGCTAAGCAATTTGAGTTACAGATGGCGTTGCGAATGAAGAAAAAAAATCCTCAAGTGGGTATCTCGCGATGACCTAGCCAACACTAGACAACTGCGGCTATGTGCTCTTTGATTAGCCCAGTCGATTGTGGTTAGTTTATATAATGTTTATATCGTTATCAGGAGTTTAGATAATGGATAGCATTCGTTGCAGTAACATCGTGCTCATTAATTCGTCACTAGCCAGAATAAATGTTTGGATAATTACAATTTGATGTTATTTAATTCTATGCGAATATAGCTCTCAATGCAAAAAATAAGTCAATCCGATAATGTTATTTAAATTTGTTAAACCAGCCATTTCTTAATAACGCAACTTTTTGCATCTGTAGACGATGCAAAATTACAAAATTAACTAAGTAGAACTGGCTCAGTGGACAGCGTCATGGATTTATCGCCCAGAGCTACCAGGATCGAAACCACTTTTTTCTGATACAATTTCAAATGAACAAATCAATATATCTGCAGCACCAGTATCATAATCAAAATTGGAAGATGAGGAAGAAAATTGTTAAATTGCGTAGTGATGCAAATAAGGTGCACAATATTTTTGAACATTATCTAAAGAAGAATCATTATACAGCTGCAAGCTATTTTTTTTTATCTAGTCACCAACTAATTTATTAGTACCCAGTCAATAGTGGATGAAAGCGTTACAAGGCTGGATAGTTATTACCTAAAACGACTATCTAGTGGCGATTTGAAATATAATTTTACTAGCTCAGAGCTAGGCAGTGATGAGTTGCATTTTCTACTCGGGTATGTGCGATGTCCCTAACAAATCCCCATAGAAATATGGGTGCATTTTGCGACTCTCCCAATAAATTTGTCCACGGGATCACGAAATGATATTTCTTTGGGAAGTTCAACAAATTCGAGTTGAGAATTTCAAATAAAAAATTCTCAAAGGACGTCAATGAGGCAATACCGCGGAATCCACTTGGATTCCAATGTCGGCTGTCTACGTGCGGCGAAGGGGGAAGGGGGGCTTCCCAACAGATATTTGCACGGGCAGTAAAAATTGCCCAAAAATGGGTTCTCTGTACACATGGTATGAGTTCTCGTTAACAGACCTGAAATATTCATACTAATATGCATACCAAGTTACTGTACACGTATCGAACAGCCGGGAGCCATTCATCCTTGTCTCCCCGGCTACTGGATCTTTGGAACGAGTAAAATAACTCGTTTCGTGTCTGGACGTTATCTTCGAGTACTACTTTACGTTCGAAAGCGTCAGCTCGGTAGAGATACCGATACGCGGTCAACTCGGTTCAGTCTGAAACACCTTCGACTGCGTGTTGGCCGGGATAAATGGGAAGTATCGGTATAATCATTTCAACGAACGAACTCAAACCCACAATCCTATCTCCTTTACAAGCTATAATTAAAGAGTGAAACTGCCAATGGACACGAGGAAGCCATTCAGAGCCACAGAGAAGTGTGAAACCGTCTGACGTATCTGTATTTTTATTGCGATCACCCAGTAGACACCACAAGCCGGGTGATCGTTGATCCTTTTTATCGATCAACGCCCAATAATCAATGGTTCCGATCTCACGCGATGATTCACTCTTCCTTGGCATCTTCCAATGTCCGTGATCCTTCCTAACATCCCGTGTACTAACATCCTAAAGCCTGTGAAGCGAAAGTATCGCGCTATGACAGCAAGGTCAAGGCTAGATCCTGATTGAAAACGGTCTTTCCGTCGGGATCGGGAATGAGCCCCGGGATCAATGGCTCCTTCGGGTCTTATCAAATGGACATCTCTTACCTCGTCTCCACCAAAGTCCGCAAAGACTCCGAAGATAAATCGTACGACCATCGACAGGACTTCTTGTCTTTGAACAATCTTTAGTCCGTTTCGTGGATATGATCACCGATGATCATTGATCGTCAAGGATTGTCCACTGGCTCGTGCCAATTGCGACGTAGTCGCAACATCTTGGCTTTTTTCACTTTGGCACCGCCTCTCACCCCGCTGGTATCCGCCATGTTTGAAATAACAAGGAATGACAGCGGTAAAGGGGTGGTGAACGAGGATTTCTCGAAGCCAGAACGGACCCTCGGTTTCTCGGACCCCGGGGTTATTTATGCAAAAAGACTCGCTTGGCGTTGTATGGAAGACCAAATACCAATGTATCTTTACGCTTACCTACGAGACGGCGAATACACCGGGAAATGAATGCCAAAGCTTCTCCACGAAAGTGTGAGAGAGGCAGAGAGAAGTAAACTATGACGTAGAAACGTCGAGGGAATATCTCCTAGCAGTTGGGGGGACTTTGGTTTGCCACGGTATACATGGATGTTCCCCCGATCGATGCGACCAGCAGCGGGAGGCTAAAAGTAGAGGCGGAGACTCGTTATTTACCGTACTTCTCCCATTGGTGGAAGTCTCACGATGAGAGGCGTAGCACATTGTACCGGAGGCAGGGAGAGCCTCACCTGGTGTCCGGAGACTCCGGCGTTTGGTGGAGGGTGGATGACGCGCAGAGGTGGACTAGCACAGTCTGTAAACTGCCGCTTAAGAGCCGAGACCATCGCGTTCTCTCCTCGCCGCTTTTAACCGCGGAGAGACATCGACACGAGGCGCGGGCAAAGTGCCGTATTTTTTTTTATCAAGCTCTGTACCAAGGAGTTTCGTGATCAAGCTAGACGGAATATCGTCGGAAGAGATAGCGCGCGCGCGCGAAGTCATAGAATTTCTTGGAGAACCAGTTGGTAGTCGGTTCAACAGGATTCTGATCAACTACCGACGGCCCGAGACAAGTGGACCACTTGACAATCTCCACGAAAGAAAAAGCCAGCGACGGAAGTCGGTGATAACAGTGCAGTTGTCTCGCAGAAACCTTGGCGTGGGCGTAACAACCGGAAGAATGCGGTGATCGAGGAATAACAAGCGAGACTGAAAGCCCTCGTTGAACGAGGGTAGTCTCAGGATGCTCGTCCCAGCTGACATGCTGGCAGCCCAATCCAAGATGGTCTATCAAATCAACAAGTACTTCGGTGAACGTGTGATGACGCGGAAGGCTCAGGTCGCCAAGACCATACAGGAAGTATGCCGTGTAGTGCAAGACGTGTTGAAGGAAGTCGAGGTACAGGAGCCTCGCTTTATTTCTTCATTGACCGATTACAACGGCAGATTCGACGGCCTCGATGTGATATCGCCAACCGAGTTTGAGATCGTTATATATCTCAATCAAATGGGTGTACTGAACTTTGTTGACGACGGCACGTTGCCAGGTTGCGCGGTGTTGAAGCTCAGCGACGGTCGTAAACGTTCGATGTCATTGTGGGTGGAGTTCATAACTGCCTCGGGTTATCTTTCGGCGCGTAAGATACGCTCGAGATTTCAAACTCTCGTTGCTCAAGCATGCGACAAGTGCGCGTACAGAGACTCGGTCAAAATGATCGCCGATACAACGGAAGTGAAGCTTAGGATTCGCGAGAGATACGTTGTCCAAATAACACCGGCTTTCAAGTGTGCCGGACTTTGGCCAAGATCAGCTTCGCACTGGCCAATACCTCATATACCCTGGCCCCATCCGAACATCGTCGCAGAAGTCAAGGCTGAAGGTTTCGACATGCTCTCCAAAGAGTGCATCGGGCTACAGGGCAAACAATCGGCGATGGAAGGTGACGCTTGGGCACTGTCGTTCATCGACGCTGAGAATCGTTTGCTCCAAGGTGCCAGCCGGAAACGTTGCCTCAGTATACTCAAGACACTGCGGGATCGTCATCTCGATCTGCCCGGCAATCCGGTTACGAGTTATCACATGAAGACACTTTTGTTGTACGAGTGCGAGAAGCATCCACACGAGGCTGAGTGGGACGAGGCATGTCTTGGGGATCGTATTAACGGCATTTTCCTTCAGCTCATATCGAGCCTTCAGTGCCGAAGATGTCCTCACTACTTTCTACCCAATCTCGATCTATTCAAGGGCAAATCTCCAAGCGGTTTGGAGAACGCTGCCAAACAGGTCTGGAGACTCACACGGGAATTGTTGACCAACAGTCGAGCATTGGAGAAGCTGTAGGATTTTAGGCCCACGGTAAACCTAAATGGTTCCTAGGCCAGTCGAGCTTCGCCGATCTGCACGGAGTCGATTTCAACGCACAGTTGGGATAATGAACGAATGCTGTACTTTTGCAAGTACTATCACCTGGCTGTCATCCTCGTAGTTCGAGGATCAAAATCCGGAAGTGAGACTGTCAAAAAAGATCTTTAGATCTCGCATCAAAGAGACTTTCACGCGTTTCATCAACTGACTAAATGAGGATTATATGTAATATGATTGCTCCAGTTGGAACAGTGCGGTTGTGTGTTATCGTTCGAAAACAAAACTCGATTGAAGCTGTCGCGTCGAGTTAGTGCCATATATGTAAACGAGTCGACGTTCGCGATGGGCATGCTCCTCACGCTCCAACGTGATGTTCGTTTTGCTTGGGTTTTATTAGCATTTTTTCTATCTGCCAAACGAGAGCAAGCGTGTAAACGCAGCGCGCAAATGTCCATTTAGGGTCGCGTTTTACCACGGCATTTGAAACGAGTGAGGAGAAAACGTCTTGCGGACGTCGATAGCCTCGGTCATATAGGCTATGCAATGTACCAAGAGGACAAAACGAAACTTAAACGTTCGAATT
Source organism: Ophion ventricosus (assembly GCA_963932345.1). Classification (NCBI taxonomy): domain Eukaryota; kingdom Metazoa; phylum Arthropoda; class Insecta; order Hymenoptera; family Ichneumonidae; genus Ophion; species Ophion ventricosus. The sequence goes on from OZ010720.1 coordinate 21,540,572, forward strand.
GTGTTATAAATTCTTGTCTCCGATGCCTGCAAACACTCTATCGCTTTGTACATACACGTTAAAGATATTTATTGAACTGTAACGATATGTGAGAAAAAAATATATAGTAATATTTATATGACGATAATCGTTGATTCGTGTTTAACATTCATTCGTACGAAATGCTTTGTCGAGTGTGTCATCAACATTATTAGGTCCGAATGTATCGCGAATTTTCTTGCCGTCTCTTTTTCGTTCGCGGATTGGACGAAATATCACGATTGGCTCGTAAATTCTTGGCTGCTTGGTCGGCATCGCGACAGGATCGTTAACCACTCGGTGTGTGGCTTTGGAGCTCTCTTTCTCTCTCTCTCTCTCTCTCTCTACGACCCTCGCGTTTTCCACGGAGGTTAGGCCTCGTAAATTTCACAATCTGCTCTTCCGACAATTGTTGTTTTTTTTTGTTTTTTTTTGCGCGTGGGCGTGCGAAAGAGATTTTAGCCACCATCGTTTTATCCGTCGTGTAATCCTACAAGATCTAGGGGACGATCTTGGCTCAAGGATCAGCTGTAATGTAATCGAATTTTTTTAGATTTTTTGTTGTTGGGGCGAATTGACGATCCAAAGAGTCCATTATTTGAAGTAAATTGCGCGCTCGGACGCGGCGAGTCATTAATTCACGATAAAGAACGCAAAAACTACACGGGAATTAATCGAAGTCGAGGGAGCCACGCTCGTCGGTCGAAGAGAGCTCGCGAAAATCATTGTGTTATAAAAAAAAAAGCGTAAACTGAAATGTCAATTATAGAATGATCGACTGTGTGTCTGATTTTTTTTCCTCGCCTCGCGAAATTACTCAGAGACGAGCACGTGTGTTTCGAGACGTTCGAATTATGTCTTTTTTTTTGTTTAAGAAGCTCGGTGGCTTTGGTAAAATATGGAACGCTGGATAAAAAAAAAAAAATTATCGACAAGAACGTCTCTTAGCTAATTTTCCAAGATAAGCAGCGCGTAATCCTCGCTTAATATAGCCAATTTAGGAAAATAACCTGGTGACAAGAAAAGTGGTGTAATTATACGTTAGATAAATATTATCGAGCGTTGTACAGGCTGATAACGGAACTACCGTCGCGCGTGAAAACCTCTAGCAGTTTGAACGCCCACATTTTTCCAAGGTACGACTTCCTTTCGTATAAAAAAAAAAATTACTACACTCATTGTTGGACGAAGAAAAAAAAAAAGCACTTATGTCACAGCGAATCATATTTTCTTGCTGTATCGAATTTTACGACGCTGAAGTGTTCACATCGTTCGAATGAAATTGAATTTCTCGTGCTCGCGTTTACACTTCAATTTCTCGATTTTCCATAACATTCACATTTTCATTACTAAATAATGTTCTAAATAATCAGCCAACGAATGAGCAATATCAAAGAGGAAATTTCGTTGCTTTTCGACGATGCTAACTTCGACGTCGTCGAATTTTCTCATGCGGCAATAAGCAGCAAGAATAACTGATCACTCTGTCGGACACGTAAAACACTCGGATTTCAAACAACCGAAAGTTTTGTAACGAAATGCGCACTTTGCCAGAAAACTTATTGCACTGTGCAAATGCAGAGTGCAATTTAACGCGTGAGATGTGCATTAATTTTTTGCCACGGCATCGTCGAAATTACGTATCATGTAACCGTGCAGAAATTTTCGTAGGGAACCAAATGAATTCCCATGTTTCTGCTTCCCGATAGGGATCTAATAGGTCATCGAATTAGATTCCTATACTCGAACGTCACGCTCGTACATTGGATTCTAATCGGGATTCCCCATTGAGATCCAATGTACGAATCCAATTCGAAGAATAGAGGATTGCCACATTATCGAATAGAATTCGATACGATTCTTGATTGAGCCCCAAGCACTTTGTATGTTGAATTTTTTCGAGAAAAATATGTAGATATACAAAATGAGTGGATGTTAAAAGATCGTATAAAAGTATAGATCGCTTAAGGTATGACTGGATGGATACAAAAAAATCATCAAAATCCTTTAAAATTTGAGGAATTATAGTTCTCGATAGAATAATAATACACGAAGTATTTAAGAATTTTTCACTAAATAATTCAGTAGTTATGAACATAGGAATTTAACACGGTCGATTATGGGAAAAAAAGTTTCTGCAGACGTTAATCGTTGCAAAACGAATGGAACTAAATCGCCGTAAATTCTGAAAATATTATATCAAGATTTAGAATCAAGTGATTGATTATGCTAAGTTTCAAATAAATCGACTGAGTAATTGTCGAGAAATAAATCAAAGTAATGAGGAGCATCGCTTTTTTTAATGAAGAATTGATAGCTCAATATACATTGAGCTCAAGAATTGAAAACTCAATATACATTGAGTTTTCGGGTAATTATTGATAATAATAAAATGATCTGAACGTATTAATTAAATTAAAAAATTAAGACATTTTTTTATGGACAATTGAAGCAGATGTACAGTAGTGACAAAACCTCATTCAAGCACACGACAATATCGTCGAATTTGATTTCAATTATTATTAAAATTGAAAAATTAACATTTCTAAGTGTTCATTTATTATTAAATTAGCTATTTGTAAGGCTAAACGTGTACGACATGATTTAGACTTGCAAATCCACGATTCGCCCATTTTGAACGAACTTTTTGCCCGACGGTCCATCCAGTTATACCTTAAAAAAGTTATCTTATGAATCGTTTTGAATTACATCACTGAAAATCCACTTTAGTTATCGTTTGTTATTTATACACGCCCACGTAGCGTGCACATATTTTCGATTCCAACGTGACAAGAATTGTCAAACGGCGTTAATCGGGAAACAATGTAGAACCCAATTGAAGCACAATGAGAATTCCCTACGTGCGGTTTCCCTAACAAATTCCTATAGAGATGTAGATGGATCTTGCGACTCTCCAACAAATTTGTGCACGGGATCACGAAAGGATATTTTTTTGGCAGAGCCAATAAATTCTAGTTGAGAATTTTAAATAAAAATGTCTCAAACGACTGCGATCGGGAAATAGCGCGATATCCATTTGGATTCCAATGTGGACTCTCCAACAAATCCCTAATGGCAATTTTCAAGAGATTCGATATTGAGTATCGTCTCCAAGATAGTCAATTGTCCCCACACTCAACATTACGTACACCGCAGTATTTTCCTCGAAGCTTTTCGAACAATGGTAAGTATATTTCTATAATATTTATTTCAAGTCCGTCTTGAAAAGAGCCATTCATGACGATATAGACGAAACGTGTGAATTGAATACCCGACGGACACGAGAACACATTAAGAATCGCGAAAATACGGCACCGCAAGTTGAAGAGAAAGGAATAAAGATTTTTCATTTCGCGAACGACTAAACTGAGGTGACAAATCGTGTCTTACAGCAGCCAAAATCCACTGTCACGAGTGATCTTTTCAGCCACTTTGAACCACAATTAATGCGACAAACACCACCTTCATTTTTCCCACGCTCTTTGCAGCCTCTCTGACGCACTTGACAAATAACGCAATCAAGATCAGTACTTCACGCGGCTCTCGGTACAATTTGTCCGGGATTTCGATAAAATCTCGACATTCACTTTTCAACGAGAGGAAAATCTTAATGTATTTTGGAAAATTTGTTTCAACAGTTATTCGTACATTTTCGTTTTGTCCACGTTGTTTTTTTTTTTTCACTGTGTGGAAAGTGGCTCTTCGTGTGACGAACTACAATAGTGGGGAAAAAAACGGAGCGATAGAGAATTTAGAAACGTCGTCCATTGGCGTAGCCAGCATTTTTTTTGTGAGAGGGGGGGGGGAGGGCTAGGAGGTGCCAGGCTGATAACGAGTGTTTCTGTTCACAATTATCTTTTTTTTAAATAAAATTTACAAAATATTTGACAATTACGTAACACACACGAAATATAAAACCTGCTCTAATCACACGTTAATATTCGTATCGAACTCTTGCAATACGTTAAAAAATCAACTAACTTTTTAGCATTCTTCAATCCAGTTACCAGTCTTTAAACTTTAGTTTCAATAGGTACTCAATTAAATATGTCTTAGTTTTCTATTTTTTTCTCCAAATCGACTCAACACTTGATCAGCTGGAATGCTTTTTTAAATGAATGTTTGAAAAATGTAACTGTAAAATGTAAAACTGTAAAAAGTAAAAATGTAAAATGTAAAACTGTAAAAAGTGAAAATGTAAAATGTAAAACTGTAAAAAGTAAAAATGTAAAATGTAAAACTGTAAAAAGTAAAAATGTAAAATGTAAAAATGTAAATATAAAATGTTTTAATGTAACAATTATCCATGTTCATCAATAACATATGAACGAATGGTTCCTGAAGAATTGTCCTTCTACGCCACTCTTGCTGCTTGGAAAAATTTATATAAGTTAGACCAGTACCCCATTTTCAATACGCTTTCTTAAATTTTCAGCATTTATTGCATAATTTTTAAATTTAAGTATGTTATATGTTTTTTTATGAATGCTCAAGAATACGTTCAGCAAATTTTAAACTCGTAAATCAAATCCGCAAAGTTATAGGCCGACGAAGAGAGGGTTTGGGTTTGTTTGGGTTGGAGGCAAGATTGGCCCGAAGACTGGAGTGGACAGCTCAAGATGAACTTTATGAAGAAGAGAAAAGTGTACCCTATGGTCCTGATATAGGAGATTAGGTGTAAGTATGAAACTTTTCATTTTATTCGCACATAAATTTCAGTTAAACTTTAAACGCGTTTTTCTCGAAATCACGTTTTCCAAGTTTGCGGAAGTGCTCCTACACGCCCTAGATGAGAAATCGTTATGAAATTTGCCAGGCACGTGTACAACAAACGTCTTCATTAGTTGAACTGGTATTATCCGAAAATATTCAAACGTTTTTATTTTATGAACAAAAAGCTGCGAAAATTTTTGTTAAAAAACTAAACTTTCCCTTCCATCGCTCATAATTTTTTTATTTTTCAATTTTTCTTCTTGATTCTAGTTCGACTGGTACACAATATTGTACAAAGTAAAAAAATGTCTAATCTTTTTGCTTCGGGTCACCTGTGCAGGACTTAGGACTTCCGCAAGCGAAGAATATCATCGCCGGTGCATCGACATACGTGCCTCCTCCCACTACCAGTGTCATGTTTTGTCAAACTTTAAAAAATATTATCATGTTCAATAAAGATCGCTTAGTAAAGACACCAAATTTCAACATTCTATATTTAATATTTCTCGCATAAAAAAATCGTGAAAAATCGAACATTTTTTGGCCCAACAAAGTAGAAACCTCCGTTAATCTATTGCTTTTGTCCAGAATTGACTGGTTTGCAAAATTTGAATATCTATTTTATTTACGTAATAGCTACTTTTTATACAAATTACAAAATTACGACGAAGGAAAACACTCAAGTTTTATCAAATTATTTCTTTATGCTTGCTTGGGCAAAACGAAAATAAAATAAATCGATTATTTGACTTCAGTTATTATGGATCGATTTTTTCTCGGGGCGTCACTGGGCTTTCTGGAAAGGGGGGAGGGGGCGTGCCCACCTTTAGCTACGCCAGTGTACCTATCGTTCGCAATATAATTGAGCTTTTCTCCCCATCCCTCTCCCCATCGTGATATATATATATATATATACGCATTGAGCGACTTTCCTATCGCGTGAAAACATGCACATTCGGATATTCGTCGTATGACCAATTCATCCGCGCATATATATGCGTGGCAAACGACGATAATTATTCGTGCAATAACAGATACGCGTGAAATATGAGTCTGCCGGAGATGGGAACTCGGATAAATAGGAAATAAAAGGAGTAGTACCGAGCACGCGTCCAATCGTTGAAATTGCGAAGAAGCAAAAATGAAAGTCGAAAAAAAAAAACACGTTGCGAGGCAAAATTCTGCAGTTGAAGGAATTCAACTACTGGCACAATCTGCATTATAAAATTGTGGCTTCGCGCAAATGCATTGTGCCCGAAAATATTATGAAATAATTGTACGAAGCGCGTTCGCAATTAGCAGGATAACCTGCAACAATGTTGAGTGAAATATTGGCAAAATCATTGAGCGAGAAGATCGTGATTTTCGAACACGATTTGACATTTGGATTATTTTATTTATTATTTTATTTTTATTTTCAATTTCTAGGTTTGAGTATAATTTGATTTACCATTTAATTTCTCATCCTATTGGAATCACTTAAATGGCAATATTACTTGCATTATATAAATGAATTTCAGAATATGAGTAAAAATGAAATATTTTTTGTACCCTGGTAAGCCGAAGTGTTCGTCTTATTATTTAGCGAATCGGAGAATTTTCATTCGATCCCAATGAACAAACAAGGAACCCCTGATCTTTTGAAGCAGACCAACTGGAAAAAAAGTCTCGGCGATCTCTGTATATTCGTGAATAAAAAATTGGGAAGTACTGATCGGATTTATCGAGGGTCTGCGAGAGTAAGATTGAAAGCTGGGAAATTTAGTAGAATACTTTGGAAGATTTAAACGGGCGAGAATAGGAAACCCGTGTGGAAATTGTGGTAGGGATCAAATTGGATTCCTATACTTCTGCCTACTTCACAGTGAGGATCCACCGGGTCATCGCATTGGATCCCTATACTGAAACATCACGCTCTTACATTGGATTCTAATCGGGACTCCTTATTGGAATCTAATGTGCAACTCCAATTGAGATGCTAAAGAATTGCCACATTATCGAACAGAATCCGATACGAATCTTGATGGATCCCATCGCATTGTGTACGTTGAATTTTCTAAAGAATATATATAGATATACAAAATGAGCGGATCTCAAAAAAAGTATAAATCTTATGTTAAAAAAGTATATCTTAAAAATTTATTTGATACACTTTACTGAAAATCCGTTGTAAGTTTCGTTTTTTATTTATTTGACTGCACTTTGACATAATATCACCACGCACGTACACACTCACGAAGTATGCAGGTTATGTTTTAACACGCCGAGTTGTTTTCTCGTGACTTTTCACATACTTTCGATTCGAACTTGTTAAGAATTCTCAAACGGCGTTCATCGAGGAACAATGCAGAATCGAATTGGATATCAATGAGAACACCCTGTGTGCGGTGTCCCTAACAAATCCCTATAGAGATGGGGGTGCATCGTGGAACTCCCCAATAAATTTGTGTACGGGATCACGGAGAATGATTTTTTTTTTTGGAGATCGAAAAATTCCGCTTGAGAATTTAAAATAAAAAATTGTCGAATTACGTAATCCGGGCGGAATCCTCTTGGATTCCAACGTGGACTCCCTACGTGTGGCGTATCTAGGATATCCCTATAGGGATGAGGTAGGATCTAGAGGATCCCCAAGAAATTTCTGCACGGGAAGTGGAAATTGTCATGTTGAGAGTTCAAGTAAGATCGTAATGGTTGTCGATTCGGTTTTGCTTCGTCGCAACGTTCCTCTCGCAATAAAAATCGTGGGGATAAAGCCGCCAGGTTTATGTAGGAAGAGTCATCGAATCAGAGAGTAAGAGAGGGAGAGAGGGGGAGAGAGGGGGGGGGAAGAGAGAGAGAGAGAGAGAGAGAGAGAGAGAGAGAGAGAGAGAGAGAGAGAGAGAGAGAGAGAGAGAGAGAGA